>CM008343.1:20430198-20448051 GCA_002525835.2 Ipomoea batatas
TTTATCCTTGTTAAATTTTGCAAGGATTTTATCAATATAATGAGTTTTGCTTAACACAAGACCATCAGTTCTTCTAATGATTTTAATTCCGAGGATTAAATCGTCCAAACCCATATCTTTCATGTCAAATCTCCCATTTAACAAGTTTTTGGTAGATTTGATCATTCAATTCGATCATTACTACCAATGATGAGTATATCATCTATATATAAATAAAGAATATAATAACATAATCGTCTATCGTTTCTTTAACATAGACACACTTGTCTCTCTAATTTTTTTAAACCTATTGGTAACTATTCACATCGTCAAATTTCTTGTGCCATTATTTATGCCCTTATATTAAACGATATAATGATTTAACCAATCTACACACTTTCTTCTCTTGGCCCGGAACAACAAACTCTTTGGGTTGTTTTATATAGATTTCTTCATCTAACTCGACATTTAAGAAAACGATTTTTACATCTATCTCGGGTTTGATGGCTGTTATACCGCCATTGTTGTTGATCTTTAGAGGTTCCCGACCTGTGATCACCATCCACCATACCCTTGTACCTTGATGAGCTTGTAAATAAATCTCCATTCTAGCTTTCCAGAATGCATAATTCGTGCCATCAAACTCAGGAAGTTTCATATTACTATCCATTTGTAAGTCAGAGAACCAAGAAAACAGACTACACAGACTCTATACTACAATATCGCGATAATCATATAAGAATATCAAGAAATCAACGAAATAGTAAATTCCATAAGGATCAAGTCAATATAGAGACTTAAAAGTTCTAATACCAAATGAAATTACACTTATCCTAATATTCTATGTAGTCTGATAGAGTTTTTGCTTTAGCTATACTAAGTGTATCAACTATGTATCTTGATTATTGTTATACTCAGATCAAGCATCAGAAGTATATAATCGCATGTGGAAAGTAAACACAGAAACTAAGACAGACACACGATTTGTTAGCCCAGTTTGATACCTCAATATCTACGTCTAGGGGACGACCATAGTTCGTTTAATCCACTATACTCAATAGCTAACGTATAGAAGGTAAGAGAAGATGATCTCACCCATGTGATCCCTCACAAGGTATCTACCGACTGCCCTAGGCTTATAATGGATTGACGAGAATGAAAATCCACGCTTTAGAAGTCCAACCAATTCCCCTCTTTAGAGAGCTACTCTAATGCAATCCATCTTGATGACTCACCCTTCATTGATCCACAGTTTAAGTATCAAACGATTTTGCATTCTCAAGATCTTTGCTATTCAAAAACTCCATATCTTAATTCCTTGAGAAGGCGATAATGGTTAGAGTTAAAACCTTTAGAGTTATGAGAGAATGGTTTCTTTCAATTGATAATCTGTCATCTCTCTTCTTGAACCATTCCACACCTTTATATAGAACTCTGACCTTGATAACATGGTAATCCCCCATATTTGGATCTTCATTCACTATTTACCATGATACCCTTTGAGGTGTGCATTAGATGAGGACTTTCTTGTAATATCACTTGTTTGTAGGAAACCACTCTGCTTAGCTCAGCAAGAACTTGACTAAGCACAGTTTTAGAATCAATCATTTTAAAGTCAAGGAATCGATCGACAACAAATTTCTTTATGCCGGCATTCTCATTTTGGTACTTGTGATCCAAGACTTTCCACAACGCTTTCGTTGTGTTCATTTTGTGATGCACATCGTATAACGCATCACACAATTTGTTGAGAATGTAGTTTCGACAAAGAAAGTCAGAATCCTTCCATATGCCAACTGCCATCACGGATCTTGCATCATGTTCTTTATATCAGGAACCCTATTGGTAAAAAACCTTACCAATGCAAGCTGAGAGTTGCCAGGCAGAACAGCATCTTTTGTTGCCACCTAATGAAGTTCGAATAGGTGAACTTCTCCAGCTTTTTAGCCAAACCGCTCGATACCAAAACTGCTACCCACATCATGGGGATATAACCCTCGGTGCTCCCACCGGTTTGTGAACCAACGTGGGCCTGGGAATTTGCAACATTTTTGCCGCTCCCAGATTTATATTGTTTCCAACATTTTCATCCCCATTGTTGTTGACTAGAAATATGAGGTTCTCTATTTTTTTTTTTTGAATACTACTAACTCTATTACAATGCAGTATATGTTCATAACTACTTTCTCAACCAATTGGAGTACAAGAGTCAGCATTGTCTCCACTGAGGCTCGAACCCACCACCTCCCTATAAAGGGAAGGGTTTGATGCCACTGGACCACAAGACTGGACCACAAGGTCCTTGGCATGAGGTTGGCTCGAACCCACCAGGTTTGATGCCACTGGACCACAAGGTCCTTGGCATGAGGTTCTCTATTTCTTCAAGGAAAATCAGAGAAACAAGAAATAAGGTTTTATTGATTATAAAACGGGCTAGGTTAGCTTGAGTCATGTGATACCTAGATTATTATCTTTAAAACCTTATTTTGGGACAATTTCATGAACCCACACAAGAGAAAACCTCTATGCTATACAATTCAACTTTCTTCTAAAAGGCTCTTGTATATATAGTGGTTCAAATTCTTTTGTGTTTTCAATATGGGACAAAGGCTACTATACCTTTAAGCCTTTTCACCTTCATTTTCCAACTCAAATGGGTCTACTTTGAAAATCAATTTCTCATTCACCCATTATCTGTTTCGAACGTACAATATATCAATCTCTTTGTCTTATTACGAAGAACCCAAATCCAATTTGACCCGACCCAAATCAGAAGTGGATCCCACATATATTTGTACCACAAAATAGCCACTTACAATGCTATTTTTATACTATTTTTCCAACAAAAATGGACAACAATTTACAGTAAGTATACACTAATTATATCATAACAATTATTCTTATCTTATTAATACATTTATTGAATTTCTTTTTGTTTGTTCAGGGGACGCGAAATTTTTCTCGGCGAAGATAAAGAACAAAAGATAGAAGACGTGTAAGTTGAATACACTATTATGATGCATTTATCGTTTAATAGTTGATACCTATTGGCAAAAAATAATTTAACTTCGGACCCATTAGCATAATTAATTATGAACTCGTTTGATTCAATATAATAATCGTGAAAATTGTAGTTATATACAATACATTAAAAAATAATTTTTAAAAATGAATGTAACTAAACTCCTTTATTAGGAGCGGTGACGTTCGTTGCATAGCAAGGAATGATATTATCGGAAGTCTAGCTGATGCCTTGCCGGCAGGGACTATACGATTTGGATGTGAGGTTTCTTCCGTTGACTATCACTCCGTTACTAAATTTACACGTCTTCTACTTTCTAATGGGGGCTACATTGAAGCCGAGGTATATATTGTTCTAATTCCATGACCAAATGCTCACTCAATTGAATGAAACATGATTCGTATACTAAAACATCACGAGTTTAATTTTTATCAACACATCTTCTGTCATATGGTTTACCTCTCATATATAATTTTCGGGCTATTAAACAGGAATAGTGTTTACTTAAGACACACATTTAAGTAGTGACTATGGATTTTTTTCGTCATTAAAAAAACAACTCACTAAATAATTTGTATAATTCTCACTAAACAACTCAACTTTTTAACTGCGAAGAATTGCAATTTAATCATTAAGTTATTAGATAATTGTTATTTTCATTCTTAATCCTTGCAAGTATTCGTATTTAATTTCATCCTTAAACTTTTGTTAAGGTTGCTCCTTTTATTTCTAATTCTCTTTAATTGTTATTTTCATTCCTAATTATTGGATAATATCTTTTAACATGAATTTTTTCACGCCAAGATATTTTAATTGCAAGTTGTAACTCTCTACATTTGCATTGTATTGCTTTAATAATTTAAATTTGAGAATGATGCAATAGAGTTCCCGACATTTTACACTTTCTTTAATTTAAAAATATTAGGACAAACTATCCTAGTTGATTTGTCAAACATTAACGTAAAACGTGAGAGAGTTTAAAATTCTCATTTTTTTATTAAATATTTGCAATGTAGATATGCTTAGTTACAACCAATTAAAAGATACTAGCTTAAAAAGAATCTTGATAGAAAGTTTTGTCCAAGAATTATGTATGAAAAACGAACGATATTCAAGAACTAGGGATAACAAGAGCAATTTGGATACAATTTTAAAGACCAAATACCAGGGTTCTTAATGACCAAAAATACAATTATTTTCTCTTTTAGCATTGAAACTCTTATCAAATGAGTAATGACAACTAAACATTGAAGGCACTGGATACAAATTACATTAATGTTAAACTATGGTGATGCATTTTTAAATTTAGTTTCCATTCAATAAATTGACACATTTTGTTCAATTCTTTACTTAAATGATAGTTCTCAATTTAATCCTTTAATACTTTTTAGTCTTAGAATTTTTGAAGATGCGATGAAATTGGTATTGATCTGTATGTAAATTGAGTACTTGTTATGGCTTTGTAATGAACTAAATGATAGATTCTAATTGGATGTGACGGAGGAAGGTCTATAGTGGCGGAGTTGTTGGGGTTAAAGCCTGCAAAGGAGTTTGGAATTGTAGCAATAAGGGGCTTGACTACCTATCCAAATGCTCACTCATTGCCCATAGAAATTCACCGCATGATTAAAGGAGGTGTTAGAGTTGGGATACTTCCCATTACTCATGACTTGGTCCATTGGTTTGTAACCCTTCCCACACGCCAATTATCAGGTAAATCTTAATTTGTTTTTTTTTTTCCTAGCGAAAAGGGAAATCAGCAGGCACTACTTGTGCACGGGTAAACTCATAACTGTGTAGCTCAAATTAAGAAAATTAATAGGCCACTATCGTTGAGAGTCAAACTTGTAATCTTGTGATTATCAAGTCAATAACCTAACTAACATGGCTGGGTAAATCTTAATTAATTATTTTAACTTCACTTCAAACACATTATTTTTCAATCACTATACATGTAGTTTGCTCTACGATGTTGATCAACACTGATATCATATTATACCTGATAGTTATTAACACTGGTTTTGGTTTTACGGCTACTAGATAACTGTTCGGCTAGCTAACACTACCGTAGAACTCTAGGAAAATATTGAACTATACCACAAGAATAATTGGACAGAGTAATTACGCTTTGCATTAAAATTGGAACTCGTAACAATATGACCCCAAGGGGATATTTATACAAGATTAATAAACCTTGGATAGGAAATAAAAAAGAAACGTAACAAATTGATTAGGAAAGCTACTTAAACTGCCAAACCACCATAAAGACTTGCCAAATCTAGATTAGGAAATAATCATCAAAATCTGTCATGATCTCCGATTCTCTGCTATCACCGCCTCCGAGGCTGCACCCAGTTGGGCACCACGAACCGACTGCCTGCACCAGCCGGGTTACTCGAGCCTCCTCAACCGAGCTACAAGCTGGAAGAACAAGTCGGTCGGCGAGCTCCAGATGCCAGGGCCCTCCGGGTCGAATAACCCATTAGGGGGTATCCATCACTTTCCCGAGTTCTTGCAAGGCAACGACTCGGGAAAGTAACTCCTCATGCAAACCTCTTTTTGCGCACTGCCCGCACGTAAGTAGTAAGCAACTAGTCAATCTTGCAGTGTAGTTGAGCACAAGTTTGTTTCCCGATTAGGTCAAGATTCCGTCTTCTCATCTTCTGGCGGATCACGCCCCTCATGACTAATTCTTATTCTTCCCGACTAGGTCCGCAATGGTCGCTATCAATGCAGCATAATCATTGCATCTCCTCGATTCTTGTCGGTTATCTTTTCGAAAAATAACCATCTTGGTTGTCAGACGTTACAGCTGCCTCCTGACCGTCTGGTGCTCGCCATGTGTCGCCAAGTGGATAGCTGGCCTCTCTTATTAATACCCTCATTCTTCCCTGATATTCTTCTTTTCACTACCCAACTGCTCCGCCCAACTCCCTTCCTTCCTAGCATTTTCTGGCAATCTTCCTTTGTTTCCGTCCAGCCCTTACCACCGCTAGTTATGACCTTTCAACCACTACTTCCACTGTCACCTTTCTTTTCCTTAGAGGGAAGTTTCTTTCTCTTCCCTTTATTCCCTTAAGCTTTTGCAATGTCTTTTTTTCTGCAACTTCCTCTCCGTCATCATCTACCTGCCGTCAAGGCATTACCATCCACCCGACAGCCGCTACTCGAGCCATTTCTACCACTCCAGTCCAATCGAATGAGCTGGACGAGCTGATCGCCCATCATTCACCTTTTCGCACCATAGTAGCCACCGCCGATGATGCCATCGAGCTCTCTTCCAACAACGATCAGCCACACGTATCCACCGCCATGGCCTACCAAAAGGCTCTCATGCGAGCACAAGGATTAGACATCCTATCCACTGCTGATAATGGCAAAGGTGTGGCGACTGCCAACTTCGCACCACCCCAAGCCGTGCGTAGCTCGATCCCACTGGTCATTAGTGGGTCCCAACTTCCATCACCTGAGTCGCTATAGATGCTAAGTGGAAGGAGCCAACCACCTCGACTATGTCTCCTGCTTTTTTGTTGGGGAACAAACTCCCTAGAGATACTAAGATAGAGCCCCTGGCTACCAAAAGGATACTAGTCAGCCCGGATGCCAATGAGGGTGAAGCCATCCATAAGGGTAAGTTCCATGTGACTGAGTGGCTGGATAAGGCAGTATTTCCCTGGGACTTAGACTCAATCGAAGGGTTGGATACCGACGACTTGTTGCAAGGCCCATGCTGAGTGGATCGCGAAAGCTTGGCTGGCCAGCCCTGACGGTAAGAAATTCTCAACTGACTTGGGCACTAAAGACTATCAGTTGAAGATGGTTAACATCTTGAAGGAGATTTACATCAGCTTAGCTGTGCGCTTTGTCGACTTCAACCCTCATCGCTACGGATTCTCGTCAGCCTTGGAAGATCCACAACAACGCATAACTATCCCCGCACCTGACTAGGGGGACACAGCCATTGACCAGCAAGTCGTGGAACAGGATGGCGGCCAGTAGATCCCGCTGGATACTGAGTACTTGAACTTGGTTTCCAATCGCGAAGCTCTAGCTAGGAGCTCCGCAACCACCCTCCTTGACCTAGAAGAAGAGGAAGAAACATTTGGCAACCTTCTGAGGCGCCGCTCAATTGCCAACGTTTCTACTGCTGCCTCGACTAAACTCCTCTCTAGACTAACAGAGGAGACTGCTAGACAATCAGTCAATTAGGGTAGTTTAGCAGCTTTGCCTTAAGACTTTTTTTTTTTTCTTGCTTGTAAAGTACTCGACTTTAAAAGCTCTTAACTGCAAATCTCCGAAACATTTTCTTCTAAGGCCTATCAAGGCTAGGGTCAACCGACTTCTCAAGGAAGGGCGACTGGTCAGCTCTTGACTGCAAATCTCTAAAACCTCCTTTTCTTCTAAAGCCTGAATAGGCCATGGTTGATCGACTTCTCGAGGAAGGGCGAGTGGTCAGCTCTTGATTGCGAATCTCCGAAACCCTCTTTCTTCTAAGGCCCGAAATGGCTAGGGTCGACCGACTTCTCATAAATGTTTGGTCGAACTAAACAAATTTTATTATTCGTAATATCTAAATAATACACCAACTAATTATGGTCACTAGGTACCTACATGGAGTTATATAAGAGGGAAAAAATAGCTAAACTACTAATAGAACTTCTTCAAATGGTCGTCATTCCAAGTCATGTCCACCTGCCTGCCTTCCATGGTCTCCAGCCTGTAAGTTCCTGGGAACACAACTTTAGAGATCTTATAGGGTCCTTCCCACTTGAATGCCAACTCCCTCATCCACCCCACAGTGGGTCGACTGGCCTCCCGATCCATCAGGAATAAGTCGCCCACTTGGAGGTGTTTGACTTTGGCTCGCTTGTCTTGATATCGCTTCACCGCCTGCTGGTACTCAATCATTCGAGCATATGCAACATCCCTTCTTTCCTTCAAGAAGTTCTTTTCGATTTGCAGGCTCTCTTCATTACCTTCCTCATTGTATAGCAGAATCCTTCGACTAGGTACCTGTACCTCAGTCGGCACCTCGGCTTAAAATCTGAAAGATAGGGCAAACGGTGTTTGCATAGTCGCACAGCAAGGAGTTGTTCGAAGGCGCCTTATAGTTCAATATTTCTGCCGTGAAGAATGAGGCAGTAAAAAAGGGTTTCGTAGTCGGCCTTTCTCTTTCCTCCATCTTCCTTCGCAAATTCATAACATCTCTTGCCAGGTCCACAACACCAGGCTAAGCGCGCGCTCTCCTGACTGGTGTTTCCCCACTACTTTCTAAATCGTCGGCCCTAGCCTCCTGAACGTACCTATTAGCCAAGTGCCTATGCAAATCGTCCTACCTAAGGCTTGCTCTAGAGTTCTCCCTACCCCCCACCAACTTCTTGGTCGTGTGGGCGAGTGACGTCTGGTTCGACCGCCTAACCGATTTCTGACTGATCGAGCAGGAGCTGTAAGACCTCAATGCGAATTGGCTGGTTGCATAGATTAAATTTTGGCTAACTGCGCGGACCTCCGAGTGGCCATTACCCTAACAGGTCGCACGTCTATTATGCTCAACTAGAGCTGATGGATTAGGCATCTGCTACCCTGTCGGCTAGGGCAAAACACCTGCTCACCTGCAGGCCGTGATTATCTGGGTGATAACATTCACTAGGACTAGTTCGGGAGCTGGTTGAGGGTTCAGCGCTGCGACCGCGGCACCTTCTTTGGTGGTAAATCTTGCTGCTCAAAATTTGCCACAGACCGCTTAGCAGAATTTCGGCGACTAATATGGGCACGGAAATCACCATACTAGCAACTCAATTGCTCATCAAATTGCGAACAAAACCATGTTCAGCCTCTATGAGGGCGGTGACAACCGCGATTTCATTTGCGTTTCCGTTAGCATTCCTGTTAGTGTTCCTAGTGGTTCCTGGTTTTACGGGTGCGAGATAACTGTTCAGCTATCTAACACTACTGTAGAACTATAGGAAAATAATGAAATATAACACAAGAATAATTGGAAAATAATGAACCCTTAACAATATGACCCAAAGGGGGTATTTATACAAGATTGATAGGTGATGAGTAAAAGGGTTGGGACTATGACACATACTCGTATGATAGGTAGAATTCTAGGCACTAAGGTCTTAGAATTCACTAGAATCCAAGCAACTAAGATTAAGGAATGGGAATAAAAGGATGTAAATAAAATAAGGAAAAAACTATATGATAAAAGAATGGGTCAGATTAGGGGTATTGCAATCTTGATGCTCTAACAATCTCAAAATTAGGGAAACAACAATTAACCAAGGGATTTATGTGCAATGCACTCAAGAATCCAGTTCAGCTACTTTCGTAATCAATAAACTAGAATTCGGCTAGGATTTCCCCACTTTTGTGATGCATCAATCTTAACCTTAAAACACAAAAGCATTATAAGCCTCCAAATTACCCCTATTCTCATAGTAGGAAAAATTGGGTTGAAATTGGTTAGGCTAAGTCTTTCACCCAACTTTCGTTGTAATGAAATCCTCTCCAAAGCAAATCAATAAAAGTTGTGCATCAATTATCAATAAGAGGAATTTATAATCCAATTCAAACATAAAAACTCTAGGTTAATAAATTATCCCCTTTATGCAATAATCATAAACCTAGCATCAAGAATAGCAATAGAACCCTAATCCAAACCCAAAAGCTAACTACTCATGCATCATAAAAGTAAATAAAGTAAAGCAATAATAAATAACCATAAACATTGCAAGATATCTGAAAAGAAAGTAAATAAAGGAATAAGAAAACTTTACTAATGGTGAAGAACAAATCCAACATCAATCCGAGATTTCAAGCTTGAAAATAGTCTAATGTAAAACTAATCTAAACTATACTAGGGAAATCTACAGAGAAGAGGAAAAATAAACTAAAACTAACTAGGGTTGGGAACTCCTCAAATTGTAGAGAATTTGTAGAATATATAGGAGATAGAGGGGCCTTGGGCCCATGAGGCAGCTTCCAATTCTTATTCTTGTTTCCTTTCCTTGTAATTTCCTTTTCTTCCAAAACTTGTCCAAAATGTTCAAAAATTCTTCATTTTCTGCTCCTTGTGGATAATTCAACCCTTGAGACAATATAACACACAAACAATTCTCAATTTCACTAGGATAAAGAAAATAAGCATAAAAAAAACTAAAATAAGGGGTGAATTATTGTACAAAATAGTAGATATCAATAGGCCTTGGATAGGAAATAAGGAAATAACTTAACAAATTGATCATTAGAAAATCTACTTAAACTGCCAAACCACCATAATGACTTAGCTTGCCAAATCTAGATTAGGAAAGAATCTCCATAATCCACCATAATCTCTGATTCTCTACTATCACCGCCTCCGAGGCCACACCTAGTGGCACACCGCGAGCCGACTGTCTGCCCCAACCGAGTTACTAGGGCCTCCTTAACCGAGCCACAAGCTGGAAGAACAAGCCAATAGACAGACTCCAAATACCAAGGCCCTCCGAGTCAAGTACCCCATTAGGGGGTATCCATCAATTGGTATCAAAAATATTATATTTTAGTAGTATCAACGATTTATTTTATGAGTGGACAGTTATATATATATATATATATATACTATCACCTCATGTTAATAATACTTGAAAAAAATGCATTTTTAACCCCTCAATCGTTGTAGTATATTACAATAGTAAAAGTAAAGGACTAATTGATGAACTAAAAATGCATTTTTTTCCAATCATATTTTGTACATTCAAAGCTTCTAAGCATGCAATATAATTATGAAATTAATTGGGCAGGAGAAACGTTCCCACGTGATGAGAATGCAATTAAGCAAATGGTGATAGCGATCATAGAGAAGCTCCAAGATTTACCAGCAAAGGTGAAAGAGGTAATACACTTGTCAGAGCCGGAGTCTCTTTCCTTTTCGCAGTTGAGATACCGCCCTCCGGTAGACTTGCTCCTTGGGAAGCTACGCAAAGGGACGGTGACTGTCGCCGGCGACGCCATGCACGTGATGGGCCCTTTCCTCGGCCAAGGCGGCTGCTCCTCCCTAGAAGACGCTGTGGTGCTCGCCCGTTGCCTCGGATTAGCGGCGGTGAAGAATAACATTAATGGGATCAAAAAGGTGGAAAGAATTGCGAGAATCGAGGAAGCTCTGGAGAATTACGTGAAGGAGAGGAGAATGCGTCTGGCGCAGCTATCCATGCATACTTATCTCATTGGCGCCTCTATGGCCACTACATCAAAGCTCGCAAAGATTGCTTTTGGTGTCGCCATGGCTCTTTTCTTTAGGAACGGAGCCGCTCAGAATGAATACGATTGTGGTCCACTTTGACCGATTCCAAAAATAATTGATTGATTTGTCTCAAATTTATAGGGCGTTTGGTTGGAAGGAAGGAATAGGTCGAGGAAAATGAGTTGTAATTCATAAAAAAAGAAAAGAAAAAGAATACATTGAAAAATTAAATTACATTGTTTGGTAGGCATGGATAAAATGACTGAGAATTGAAAGGGTATGAGTGAATAATGAATAAAATACTCTTGTATAATAATAATGATGATGGTGGTGGTGGTGGTGAAATAGTAATTCACTATGAAATTACTATTTCACAACGAAATTGGCATGGTTGAAGGGAATTTGCATATATAACTTGAACTATAATTTCTAAGTATTTATATTTATCAATGTGTTAATATTGTACATGAATTTTCATGCAACACTTGTAGAAAATGCTAGTTTATAATAGGAAAATTCTATTTACACCACCCTAATTACTATTTACACCACCATTTGATAGGTTTGCTAGCTTTATAGGTGGTGTAAATAGAACAATTTGCTATTTGCACTACCTTCATTAAAGTTAGTCAAACATTATGCTTTTATTTTAAAATTTAAAAATCAAAACATTAAAAAAAAAAAAAAAAAACCTCGTGTTCCCTAGTGAGAAAGCTGCCTAGTGGGTTGTTATTTAAGCCACCTATGAAATTGTTGAAAATTTTCATCTTTTTACCATTCTAATGTTATTTACACCACTTTTCACTAAAGGGGGGTACAAATAACAAGGGTAAAAATTATTATTGATATGAGAAAGTGGGAAGTACAAAACTATAATGCTACAATATACAATCTAATACGTATAACTAATAAAACATTCTTGAAACACAACACAACTAGTTAATCAACGTAACTCAAAATATAGGAACCAAGCCACCTCTCTAGATTGATGTACAATCCTTTAACAAGACACCTAGCTAGAATTTTATCAAAACTTAATACATGTCATGGTATTAATTTTATAATACTATATTGTAGTACTCCTAACCCATCAATTAAGATATACGCATTAAGCTCGGGTTTAACTTATTGATTTAGTAGGTAGTATTTGAGGAAAGATATACTGTACCCACTAGAGCTTACCACAATCATATTGAACATGGGATGCTCTATCCCTAAACAGAATAGCTATGGCCAAGCCAACAACCATCTTTACGATGGGGGATGTGCTACCCACAATGATACCAATGAGATAAGTGAGAGTGGACAATCCCAAAACTCGCATTCTCCTTTCCTTTACATATTGATCCAACCCGGCTTCAATTTTCGCAATATTTTCCTTCTTGGTGTTGCCTTCAATCCCACTCATTGCCATGTCGAGGCATCTCCCCAGCACCACCGTGTCTTCTAGCCCGGCGGCGCCACCTTGCCCTAAGAAAGGGCCCACTACGTGCATTGCGTCCCCCGCAACTGTAACCGTCCCTTTACGCATGGTCCCAAGGAGCAAGTCCCATGGTGCACGATACCTCAAGTGCGCGGTGGACAGAGAATCTAGGTCCGATAATTCTATTGTTTCTTGTATGCTTGAAGGGAAGTCCTTTATTAACTCTAAGGTCATCTGTTTGATGTGTTTTGGATCATGTGGGAACTTATCTCCTGTCAATCACATTAGATTATAATTATAAAAGTAAGGTATGATCTCAACCAATTAGAGTTCATCAGTCATCTAGGGTTTTAGTAAAAATAACATGGCAGACCTTAACGTGTGCCCAGTGTGATACACTTACCATTAGGTATGCAAAGACACACCAATTGTGTTAAGAAACGCGCAATAATAAAATACACTAACGCACCACACAAAAATGCACCATACCTCACCACACCTAATGGTGTCTTTTCGAACATTGTGTGGTGCGTTTATGCGTACCAAATGGTGTATTTTGTGGTGCATTGGTACATTTTTATAGTGCATTGGTGTGTTTTTTGTTGTGCATTTCCTATCATTATTGGTACGTTTTTGCATACCTAATAGTGTGGCCGCATCGGTCAAGCTGGTGTATAAAATTTTTCCAAAATAGCCTAACTGGTGTATAAAATTTCTTTCAAGGAAATACTTGATCTGCAGGTCAAGCTGATACTTGGTGTAAGCTGAAAATTTATACACGTTTCGACCTCCTATTTGTTAGCTTAATTAGTAGTCAAAAGCTTAGATTAGGTTTATAGGTTGTTATTTAAGTCAACTGTATCAGCTCTGAATCTCCCTACAGCACAGTCTGGATTAGCGCCAGTGGCAGTTTATTTCAAACCAAACTATGGCTTCTTAATCCACGAATTGTGAGATTGATCTACACTACTGGTTGGAGCTTCATTTAAGGGAATAACAGCTGCAATATTTCAAGTTTAAGAGGTTGGACCTTTGGCTATATAAAGAACTCTAAAACATGGGATTCTTAACACACTTTACTACATATATCTATTCCAGATTTACGTGAGCTTTATATTCAGAATTATACTATTATTCTTGTGGTATTATCAGCATGGAAGTGTGCTTGGTGGTTCGTCTTTGTTGGTGGTCAATTATGCAACGCATAGTGTCAGCTTGAAGATGATGAAAACTTAGCTAGGAGTACTTTTTTGTAACCATTGTTGTAGTATGGTTGTTTCGTGACTCATTGTAACCCTTGTGATCATCTAGTGGATTGGGGTGACGTGAAGTGTCCTGCAGACGTAGGAGTGTAGCTCTAAACTGCGTAAACAATTCCCAGTGTCTGGTTCTTTACTTTGCTTTATTGTTTATGTTGCTTATTTATCTATTTATAATTGTCTAATTTAATCAGATAATTAATTTGGTTAAAATAAAAGTAGAAACCTTAGATTTTTTTTATACATTCAAGATCCACAATACAATTTCAATTGGTATCAAAGCCCGGGGACTTAAGTTATTAGTCTAACCGATATGGCTAAAACATTGTGTTTCTTGAACTTACAATTTCACCATGCTTTATTGTTTTGTGTATATGCTATATTGTTCATCTCACTGTGTGTTAAGTACTCCAAAATGGACAAGCACATATCTCCTCCAGGACTAACCGGAGACAATTATACTTACTAGAAAGCCCGCACCAGAATGCGTCTTAGAGCCCAATGTATTCGGCGATCTGTGCTATCTAGATGGGATCAGCCTACCAAAGATAGTGAAAAAGAAGGATATCCAAAAGTGATAAAACCTGAAGTTGAATGGACCCCCACGGAAGTGACTATAGCAAGTTACAACAGTAAAACTCTTGACATTATATTTTCTTTAATACATGAAAGCCAATTTAATTTAATAACAGGTTGTGACACCGCCAAAGAAACTTGGGAGATTTTAGAAACAACTTATGAAGGTACCACTTCTGTCAAGCAATCTAAGCTCTAACTGGTTCAGAGTGACTTTGAAGACATGCGAATGAATGGGGATGAAAACATTGTAAGTTTCAATGAGAGAGTTCAAGAGATTGCTAATCGTGCAGTCACTCTAGGTGAACCATTTTCTCCACATAAGTTGATCAAAAAGGTACTACGTTCCCACCCTCATCGGTTCAAAATGAAGGTAACTACAATACAAGAACACTCTGGGTGGGAAAACCAGAATTTGGCTCAACTAATGGGTAATCTTGAAACCTATGAAATGGAAATATTGACTGACCATTCTAGAAAGCAAAAGAATGTTGCCTTTACAGCTGACGAACATGATACTGTATCGGATCCAGACGAAATCGAGGATGATGATCCAGTAGTTTTGTTAAACAAACATTTTAATAAAATCTTGAAACAGGTCAAACAAAAGAACAGCTTCCGCGACAACAAATCCCAGAACTACAAAGGATCAAATACATCAAAACTTAATTCAAAGTCGAATGGATCAAATTACAAGCCGGTTGCATCTCGTAAACTATTGATAGAACTTCTTCAAATGGTGGACATTCCAAGTCCCGTCCACCTACCTACCTTCCATGGTCTCTAGCCTGTAAGTTCACGGGAACACAACTTTAGAGATCTTATAGGGTCCTTCCCACTTTATTGCCAGCTTCTCCCCTCCGCCAACCCCTCAGTGGGCTGGCTAGCCTCCCGATCCATCAGGACTAAGTCACCCACTTGGAGGTGTTTGACTTTGGCTCGCTTATCTTGATATCTCTTCACCGCCTGTTGGTACTCAACCATTCGGGCATATGCAACATCCGTTCTTTCCTCTAAGAAATTATTTTCGATTTGCAGGCTCTCTTCATTACCTTCCTCATTGTAGATCAGAATCCTCCGACTGGGTACCTGTACCTCAGTCGGCACCTTGGCTTCAAATCCGAAAGCCAGGGCAAACGGTGTTTGCATAGTCGCGCACCAGGGAGTTGTTCGAAGGCGCCTTATAGTTCAATATTTCTGCCGTGAAGAGTGAGGTAGTAAAAAGGGTTTAGTAGTCGTCATTTCTCTTTCCTCCATCTTCCTTCGCAAATTCATAACATCCCTTGCTAGGTCTGCAACACCAGGCTGAGCGCGAGCTATCCTGACAGGTGTCTGCCCACTACTTTCTAAATCGTCGGCCCTACCGAACGTACCTATTAGCCAAGTGCCTATGCAAATCGTCCGAGTTGATGGATTAGGCATCTGCTATTCTGCTCGACCAGAGTTGATGGATTAGGCATCTGCTAACTTGTAGGCAAGGGAAAAACACCTGCTCGCCCATAGGCCATGATTAGCTGGGCAATGATATTCGCCAGGACTAGTGCGGGAGCTGCTTGAGGGTTCAGTGCTGCAATCGGCACCTGCTCTAGTGGTACATCTTGTTGCTCAATATTTGCCACCGACCGCTTAGTAGAGTTTCGGCGGCTAAGCTGGGAACGCAAATCACTATACTAGCAACTCAATTGCTCATCAAATTGTTGACGAAACCACTTTCAGCCTCTATGAAGGCGGTGACAACCGCGATTTCGTTTGTATTTCTGTTAGCATTCCCGTTAGTGTTCCTAGTGGTTCTTGGTTTTACGGGTGTGAGATAACCGTTTAGCTATCTAACACTACCGTAGAACTATAGGAAAATAATGAAATATAACACAAGAATAATTGGAAAATAATGAACCCTTAACAATATGATCCAGGGGTTATTTATACAAGATTAATAGGCCTTGGATTGGAAATAAGAAAATAACTTAACAAATTAATCATTAGGAAAGCTACTTAAACTGCCAAACCACCATAATCACTTGCCAAATCTAGATTAGGAAAGAATCCCCAAAATCCACCATAATCTTTGATTCTCTACTATCACCGCCTCCGAGGCCACACCCAGTGGCGCACCGTGAACCGACTGTTTGCACCAACCGAGCTACTAGGGCCTCCTTAACTGAGCCACAAGCTAGAAGAACAAGCGGTAGGCAGGCTCCAAATACCAAGGCCCTCCGAGTCGATACCCCATTAGGGGGTATCCATCAATTGGTATGAAAGATATTATAGTTTAGTAGTATCAATGATTTTATGAGTGGACAGTTATATATATACTATCACATTATGTTAATAATATTGGAAAATAAAATGCATTTTTAACCCCTCAGTCGTTGTAGTACATTACAATAGTAAAAGTAAAGGACTAATTGATGAACTAAAAATGCACTTTTTTTCCAATCATATTTTGTACATTCAAAGCTTCTAAGCATGCAATTATGAAATTAATTGGGCAGGAGAAACGTTCCCACGTGATGAGAATGCAATTAAGCTCCAAGATTTACCAGCAAAGGTGAAAGAGGTAATACACTTGTCAGAGCCTGAGTTTCTTTCCTTTTCGCAGTTGAGATACCGCCCTCCGTGCAGACTTGCTCCTCACGAGGCTACACAAAGGGACAGTGACGGTCATTGGCGACGCCATACACGTGATGGGCCCTTTCCTCGGCCAAGGCAGTTGTTCCTCCCTAGAATACGATGTGGTGTTCGCCCGATGCGTCGGATCAGCGGCGGTGGAAAATAACATTAATGGGATCAAAAAGGATGAAAGAACTACGAGAATCGAGGAAGCTCTGGAGAATTACGTGAATGAGAGGAAAATGTGTGTGGCGCAGCTATCCATGCATAATTATCTCATTGGCGCCTCCATGGCGACTACATCAAAGCTCGCAAAGATAGCTTTTGGTGTCGCCATGGCTCTTTTCTTTAGGAACGGAGCCGCTCAGAATGAATACGACTGTGGTCCACTTTTATCGATACAAAAAATAATTGAGTTGATTTGTCAAGAAAAATGATTGAGTGTTTGGTTGGAACGAAGGAATATGGCAAGGAAAATGAGTTGTAATTCGTAATAATAATAATAATAATAATAATAATAATAATAATAATAATAATAATAATAATAATAATAAAAATAAATAAATAAATAAAAATAAAAAATAATAATAAATTACATTGTTTGGTAGGCATGGATAAAATGATTGAGAATTGAAAGGGTATGAGTGAATAATGTAATAATAATAATAATAATAATAATAATAATAATAATAATAATAATAATAATAATAATAATAATAATAATAATAATAATAATAATAATAATAATAATAATAAT
>CM008343.1:20531665-20541773 GCA_002525835.2 Ipomoea batatas
TTCCTATCCAAGAAAAGGATGAGGGAAGCAAGACTCTTCCTCTCCAAGAAAACATAAATGGCGTACGTATTGTGAATTTGATTTTTTTTTTTTAGTATTATTGATTATGTTACAAAGTAATATTTGTTGTATACTATTTCTATCTGTTGCAAACTAAAGAGTCAATACCATAATACTGGAGTTCAATCTTCCGACTTCCTCTCAATGAGAGCTATAGAGGTGTCATTTAAGCACAAATGTACAAGTATTTGGAGACATTTTAACCAATTAAAACACATTTCATGATTTATAACTCTTTATAAAAACAACAATTTTTGTTTTATTTTCTACTGGTATTTTCACCCGTGCGTTGCACATATTTAATTTGTTATCATATTTTAAAAATATTTGGATCGATATACAATTATATAAATTATAACAACAAAATTATATATTAAAATTTTGGTTAACCGTTCGGTTAATTTGGTTAAACGAAGATTTGAACCGAATTAACCGCTAACTAAAATTTAAAAAAACATTTAACCTTTAACCAAATTGCATGTATAATTTTATTCGAACCGAATTAGCCGTTCACATCTATATAGATTTATAACAATATTGTCACTTAGGCTGCAGATTTATAACACAGAAATAAGAAAAGGAAAATCAATAAGAGTGACGAAATAAACTATTTTCTAGCTTATATAAGCTAACAGCAATGCAAAAAATTTAAAGCATAACATAATAAACCATTATTTGTTTAATATTATACTTACTTTAAACTTTAATTTATTTTTTATATTAATATATTAGTTATTTGAATAATTAAGTTCAGTGGTTATTGGGTCATTAGAATTGTGCATATTAATACGGAGTATTAATATTTATGAGAGTTGGGCTAGGTGATTAAATTTATCTCTTTGCTTCTCTAACTCATTTTGAACAAACCAAAGCTTATTTAATTACTAAGCCCAATCCAAATCCCTTTCTTTTCATTGTAATTATGTACGTGACAGCAGCGGCAAATTATGCTGTGGATCCAAGGTGGACCTGGGTCCAAAACTACGTCGTTTTTATCTCTTTTTTTTTAGTAAACATATTACTGAATATAGAGTTGTCCAAAAATGTGTTAATGTAGAGGTTTCAAAGTATGAATGTAGAGTATAGAAATCGTGAATGTAGATTTATGATTGTGTGAATGTAGAGTTGCCCAGAAATGTGTGAATGTGGAGGTTTCAAATTGTGAATATGGAGTATAGAAATCGTGAATGTAGAGTTATGCATGTGTGAATCTGTAATAGAGTTAAGAAATTCTAGCAACTTGTAGCCTTGTAATGTGTGAATGTGGAGTTCTCAAGTTGTTAATATGGAATAGAGGACCTGTGAATATAGAGTTTTGAATATGTTAATGCATAACAGTGGTAATATAGTTACTAAACATATAATCCTGTAATGTGTGAATGTGAAGTTTACAAATTGTGAATGTAGACCCAGGTCTACCTTGCAAGGTGGACCTGGGCCCACGGCATAACAACTCGACAGCAGCATAGGGAAATTCGCAAATTATGTCGTGGACCCAGGTCCTCCTTGCAAGGTGGACCTGGGTCCAAAACGGCGTCGTTTAAGTAGTCGTTGCTGAAATTAAAAAAAAAAAAAAAAAAATTAACGCCGTTAACGGCTGAATTCTCCCTCGCAACAGAACACAAAGCCTCATCGCAGCTTAATAATTAACCGAAGTCCTCATCGCAGCTGAATTCTCCCTCGCAATAGCTCTTCCTTGCAATTCTTCTCTAATTCCTCACCGCAATCCTTTTCCGATTCCTTATCGCAATTCTTCTCCGATTGCTCATCCGAATTCCTCTCCGATTGCTGATCTGAATTCTTCTCCGACTCATCGGAATTCTTCTCCATTGTTATTTTTAATGTATATTCTATTCGTTTTTCCAATATTGAGTTCATTGATGGTGGAAACAGGAGATCAGCCACGGTTACACATTGATGGATCATCTTCAATTGCAGGTTTTTTTTTCTGATTTTAAAACTGAGTATGAATTTGATTTTGTTATTTGTTTTGTTAGTTCGTTGAATTTGAAGTTAGATGAACTGTATTGATTCATATTTGTGTTTTTTAATTTAGGATTTGTGATTTAGATTGATTATTTACCATGTATTTGAGTTTTTATTGGGGATCATTGTCAAAAGTATATGTTCACAATCAGGTAGCTATACATTCACATTTTCAGAGCTGTAGATTCATAATTATAGAGCTCTACATTCATATATAAAAAAGCTTTGTAGTCACACGTACGTATGTTTTCAGTTAGAAGTACAGAGATTTACATTCACACTTATACAACTCCATATTAACAGTTACATAGTTCTACATTCACACATTTAGAACTCTATATTCACACTATTGATTGATACTCTGTTGTATTTTATATTTGTAGTGAATGCAGATTTTGTGGTTTTCTCAGCAAGCAATGATCAAGGAGATTTATATGTTGAGGAGTCTACTTCAATTCTTATGTTTTTTTTTTATTTCTTTTAGAGTAAAATTAGCGATTCTTATTGATTTATGATTTATGTGTAGTTATGTATTTGAATGTTGAGGTAGTGAATATAGAGGTTATGAATTGTGAACATGGAATTATGAAGTTGTGAATGTATAACATAGTTAATATAATTTTAGTCATTTTGTTGTTATGAAATATGTGAACTTGGAGTTTTGAAATTATGAATGTAGAGTATCCAAACTATGGATGTGGAGTTCTCTGATTTTGAATGTCTAATAGAGTTTGATGGACTATTTGCAATTTTGTATTTGATGGAATACCATATCTTTATAGAGTATGGTTGGATTTATCTCATAAGCTATAAATATATCTTTTAATTACAAGGCCGACATATTAATTAATCCGCATCACGCAGACCTTGAGCGAAGCAAAAAGGAACAGTGGAAGGCAGGATTCGAATAATGCAGGGGCGGAGCAAGGCAAAACAAACAAAATCGTGGACGGCAGGATTCGAACCTGCGCGGGCAAAGCCCACATGATTTCTAGTCATGCCCGATAACCACTCCGGCACGTCCACTCATCTGTTTAGTAAATAGGTTTGATCATATAAATTTCCCATCACAGCCTGTTACCACTCCTGCACATCCACCCCGTTGTTAATCTAGTAGTAAATACTTATGATCATATAAATTGGGCAAATTATGTTGTGGACCTATGTCCATGTTCACAATTATTTTTACAATTTTAAAATTCTTATTCACATTTTTAAATCTCAATATGCAAAATTACATGCATTACGCAATATTCACAATATTTTACCTCTATATTCATAATTTTGTTATATAGATTAAAAAATTGTATTATACTATTAAATATAGAGTTATGACATTCTGAACATAGAGTTCAAAAATTGTGAACATAAAGTTCAAAAATTATGAACATAGAATTCTGAAATTGTAAACATTGACCTGAGTCCATGGCATAACAACCGTATAAATTGCCCATCATGGCCTATAAATCAAAAGTTCATAACACAGGAACAAGACAAAAGCCCACATGATTTCTAGTCATGCCCCGATAGCCACTCCGGCACGTCCACAAGCTAATATTCTTTCAAAACATAACCATTTTAAACAAGATTATAAATTACCACATATAGAGAATATTAGCATCAACCACTCTAAGTTGGTAACTTTTAATTATTTGATAGTGTACTTTCCTCCTTATAATATTCATATAAGGTACAAGAAATGTTTTCTAAAAATTAATTTTTAGAAAATGAATCATGTTTCAAAAAGAATTTTCAATTGTTTGGTGTTTGCATTAAATTAAGAAAACATTTCTTTTTCTATTGAAATAAGGGTCATATAGGCCACACACGATAATGCAATTAGAACACTGAACCTACTAAAAATAAAAAAACTACAATTGAATCCCTAAACTAACACATTTCATGCAATTCGTCTAATTTCTAAGTTTTTCCAATTTCTAAAAAATGACCCAATTTTAAAAATCATTTTGAATTAAAAAAAAAAAACAAAACAAAACATTTCTCTCCAGCCATGGAGACGAATACAATATCTTCATCTCCATGGCCGGAGACGAAGGTCTCTTCGTCTCCGTAGCCGCCAACTTGTAGAAAAATTTTGAATAAAAATGAATGAGTACGGTAGATTTAAAAGATTTATATATACTAATAAAAAAATTAAACACACACTTAACCGTCAATATTTTGACCGTTGAGTACATATGTAATTTATTTCATATAAGGCCTCAACGGCTATTTAGCTTTTGAGGCTTAATAACATTAACTTAAAAAAAAAAAAAAAAAAAAAAAAAAAAAAAAAAAAAAAAAAAAAAAAAAAAAGACACAAAGCTGCATGGTGAGGGATAGATCGACCCCCACTGCACCATCTGCGATTGAGTGACACGCGCCTTCGCGCTATACCTCCGAAGAGATAGTTCTCTTCGGAGGTAAAGTTTTCATTCCCTACAACTATTATCTTTCTCTTTCTCCTCCTTTTCCTCCTCTTATCTCCATGGTTGGAGATGTCCTAAATTTCCAAAGCTGGCATAAGGAAAAGGAAAAATTTAGAGATAAGGGTCAAATAGACGCTTCAACTATAGGCTAAAGTGCCATTAGCCCCTAAACTAATAAAAAGTCCAATTAGACCCTTCATCACTTCACTTTTATGCATAATTTCTCACGCAAAAGAGGGTACAAATCAAATCTCAAAATGAGCCTGAAAAAGCTTGACTCATCTGTACCATAGACTTGCATACACGAATATTGTTTGAAAATTAGCAACCCATGCAGGCTAAGTTCATTGCAACACTTCAATATATAAATTTATGAAGTGCTCATTTTGTTTAAGTTTGCCGAAAGTATTATATTTGAGTGCTCTAATATAGTGTTTTAATCCATTTTATCTTGAAAGACTAGCGCTACAATGCTCTTAGCACCCTCGAGAAGTAGCGAATCAATTTTAAAGATGGTATGTATTCACATGACTTGAATTTTCTTTTGCGATTATTTTCTCCAAAATTTTAATCCTGTTACTTATTTTATTTTATTGGGAAAAGGGTCAAATTAGCCCCTGAACATTAACTAAAAAGTCAATTAGGCCCCTAAACATTTAACAAGTGCTCATTTTGTTTAAGTTCGCCGAAAGTATTTTTTGGGCTTATTTGACCCAATTTTACATGTTAAAGGGCCTAATTGCACTTTTTAAATGTTTAGGCGCCTAATTGACTTTTCAGCTAATGTTCAGGGGCTAATTTGACCCTTTTCCCTATTTTATTTGATTTTATTAACTTTTTATCCTACAAAAAATACATTTAAAGAAAGATGAAAAAAAAAAACGACAAAAAACTACCTTGCTTATTGCCACAAAGATAGAATTTTCTTATACAACTATTAAAAGTTCCTGATCATCACCATGTAAGGTTGATGAACAAAGACTACAACCTTTTGTCCATACAATGTTGGAGGTATAGGTCGACATCTATTGTTTTTGTTCATGGAATAATCATTGACTCCATAAATTTGACAAGCTATAGTGCAGACACCAAATTTGGAGGCGTGGTGGCGATAAAATAATTTCATTTTTATTGTCAAGTATATGTATATATTTTCTTTTATAGAAGAGAAAATTGTACATTTGGTCATTTTTTGAAAACAAATTCGAGCCAATATATTAACCATTAGCAAACAAATCAGGAGGTATACCATCCCAGAACATACGGTCAGACTGAGACTCAGCCACACTGGTCAGCTCATGAGCAAACTGGTTCCTAACCGTGGAATAAAGACAAACGAAACAGACAAAAAAGAACTAGTAATAGACAAACAATCATAAACCAAGATAGGATCTATTGGTTTCCCTTCTACGAAGGGCCTGAACCATATTTAGACAATCAGATTGAACGCATACTTCGCGAATGCCCCGAGCTTTCAAAAATTTAAATATGATCCCTTATTGGTAAAATGAACATATTCGATTTATATCAAAGTCGTTTAATTATTTCAAAAGTTGAAATGTGATCCCTTAATGGTAAAATGAATGTATTTTGTTTATATCAAAGTCGTTGTAGAATGAGATTTTACTTGGCTAATCGTCTAATCCTTTATTCATGATTACCTATACATAGACCTCTGACAGAGCAGGATTCGAATTTGTCCGGGCAAAACCCACATGATTTCTTACCATTTGAATAAACCCATTTAAGTTGGTAACTTTTAACTATTTTATGGTATACTTTCCTCCTTATAATATATATATATATATATATATATATATATATATATATATATATATATATATATTAAAATTACATATTTAATACATAGAGAATAACATTTTTTTTCATTTTTTTTCTCCTTTATGTTTTTTATTCCATTCTTCAAAAGTAGAGGAGCAAAAGGATTATGAATTTTGTAATTAATAAAGGATTTGAATCTAATAGTAGGATAACAAAAGTAGGCAAACAAACATGATAATGTATTCCCTAACCAAACACACCCTTAGATTGCAAAAGGCAATAGACTACCAAACATTGGCTTAGGATCTTGAGAACACACCTCCAAGAAAAAACATAAAACCAATCTTAGCCTTACATTTGTAAAAATCAGACGGATTATATCAATTTTTTTTAAAGTACGGTGGTATTTTTGTAATTATTGTCAACTTAAAAAAAAGTTGTGACAATATTGTAAGTATCGTCAACTTTACCATGCAACTTTTAACACTATAATCTGCACTTTTAACAACATAATGTGTATTTATAGATAACTTTTAAACATATATATCAACGAAAAAATTAAATTTTAAACATAAATCATGAATGTTAAACTCTGAGCAATAAAAAGTGAACCTCTAAACCAAATAAAACCCAAAAAAAAACTCAATCATAAACTCTAATTGCATTGCACTTTCGTATTTTGCAAAATGTAATTTTTAATACTTCTATAGTATGCACTTTTTAATACTTTACCGTGAACTTTTTAACAAGATAATGTGCATTTTTGAAAAGTCTTAAAAAGTGCACAATATAGTGTTAAAAGTTGTATAAAGTTAGCAATAATTATGAAAGTTGGCAGTAGAGTTGATATGATCCGTTCGATTTTTTAGATATATGGCTAAAATTAGTTCTTAGTTTTTCCTTGGAGGGATGTGTTCTAATACATGAAGACATGTTCTCATATGAGCCTTTGATCTCAAGTTCGTGTATGGTCATGAATTTTTTAGATTTATTGCATTATTTATTTACATATATTTATGGATGAGTAAATTAGTAATTTTGTGTGCATTTAGAATCTTGATATTATTATTTGTAGATGTTGTGCATGATTTTAGGATTTATATTTTTTGTAGGATTGTATTTTTGGTAAGATTGTGCACTTCCAATTCCATACGTGTGCACTTCATAATTTATACTCCATCAATGTGCACTCTAGTACAGATTCATATGCATCGGTAAATGTGTGCATCTGAGAGGCTGAGAGCTAAGGTATGCGGTGCACATTTAATTTAATACAAGTATGTTGATTATAGTGTGCACTGAATCGGACATCATGTACACTATTGATTTATTAGTGTGCATGTCATCATTTATATCAAGTCGTTGTCTATTGTTCTTGTCATTGGATTTATATGTGCACATTTGTACTATTATGTGCACTTGCGTATCGTGCAGAATTTTAAATGGGTTTTGTATAAATATGCATGCATGTATTGTGCAGAATTTTAAACGAGTTTTGTATAAATATGCATACATGTATTGTGCAGAATTTTAAACGGGTTTTGTATAAATATGCATACATCCATTAGACATGACCCACATTCGTCTTTGTTTTGTAGAAAAATAAATTGTTATATAAACAAGTCGCAAATTATGTCATGGACCCAGGTCCACCTTGCAAGGTGAACCTAGGTCCAATACGACACCGTTTCACTATTTTTTTTTTTTTAAAAAATTACTAAACATATAGCCTTGAAATTTGTAAATGTAGAAGTTTCAAATTGTGAATATGGAATATAAAATTTGTGAATGTAGAGTTATGAATGTGTAAATATGTAGTAGAGTAAACAGAATTCTAACAGCCCTGAAATGTGTGAATGTGGAAGGTTTCAAATTGTGAATATGGAATATAGAAGAGTTATGAATGTGAATCTGTAGTATGTTAACAGAGTTCTAGCAACTTGTAGCCATGTAATGTGTGAATGTGGAGTTCCCAAGTTGTGAACATAGAGTATAGGACCTGTGAATATAGAGTTTTGAATGTGTGAATGCATAACAGTGGTAATATAGTTACTAAACATATAGCCTTGTAATGTGTGAATGTAAAGTTTTCAAATTGTAAATATGGAGTATAGGATCTATGAATGTAGAGTTTGTGTTCTGTTGCGATGAGGAGATGTTTACACCGTTAATTTTCTTTTAAAAAAAAAATTGTAAAACGCCGTCGTATTGGACCCAGATCCACCTTGCAAGGTGGACCTGGGTCCTTAAACGACGACGTTTCGTTGCTGGGGATAACGGTGCTGTTAGTGGCACCGTTATCCCTAGCCAATCAGATTTTTTTTTTAAATATATAAACCATATACCAGTCTTCTCGTGCAAGTTACACTCTTCTTCACCATTTCAACGACGATTCACTCTCCTTCCTCCGCAAGAGCGATTTCGCCGTTTTTTGCTATTATCGCATCGCCGACGCTCATTATAGCACTCGTTCGCCGGAATTTTTTGCAACAACACTCAGCATCAGTCTTCATCGTATCTTTGAAGCATTTTGAAAACAGGTATTTCTTCGCATTTTTATATTATGGGATTTTAGTTCAAAAATTTGACGTTTTATTCAATATTTTGTGATTCTAAGTACTTTAACGAGTTTTTGTGGAATAGATTTCTGTTGTATGTAACATACAATGTTAATAGTTCACAAAATGAGATTATAATTTTGTGACGTAGAGTTTAATCTCTGTGAATGTGAGGTTTTCAAACTGTGAAAATAGAGTTTTGAATGTCTAAATGCATAACATTGATAAATATAATTACTAAACATATTGCCTCTGAATGTGTGAATGCGGAGTGTTCAAACTGTGAATATAGAGTACTGGTTCTGTGAATGTAGTGTTTTGAATGTGTGAATGCATAACAGTGTTGATATAAGTACTAAACATATTCCCCTTAAATGTGTGAATCTAGAGTTTTCAAAATGTGAATACAGAGTATATGATCTGTGAATGTAGTGTTACGAATGTGTGAATGTAGAGTAGATAGTAATTATATTTCTTAACAAGTATCACTGAAATGTGTGAATGTGGTGTTTTCTAACTGTGAATATAGGGTATAGGTTCTGTGAATGTAGAATTATCAATGTGCGAATGCATAAAAGTGGTAATATAATTAATAAACATATAGCCTTGTGGTGTTTCCAGATTGTGAATATGTAGTATAGGTTATGTGAATGTATAGTTTTCAATGTGTGAATCTATAGCCCTGTGGTGTTATGTTTTTACTACATATATATCTTTGTATTTGTGAAAATATATTTATGTATTTGGGTACATACATACTGTTAGAGTTTTGATGGAAATGTTATTCTTTTAGTAGAGCGTAGCTGGATTTATTCGGCATTCCCCATCCCCCCTCTACTAACAGATTATATTTTCATCAAATATAAAATTTTTGTTAACCTTGTTATACTTGAAGTTGCATTTTATTTCTAAACTATTCATTTGTAGAATTGGCAGAAATGGAGAAAACAAATCCTAACCGTGTGAACAAAGAGGCAAGGAAGACAAGAGCTATGCTTAGGTCTCAAGCTGAGGCAGAAACTTCGGACTCGTCTATACAAGCCGAAGTAAGAACAAAACAACGAAATGACAGGCCATCTGCCACTGAAAAAAAAAAACAGGAAAGAGGAAAGTAGTGGAACAAGGGAAAGGCAGTCGAGGTGAAAGAGCAGCAAAGAGAAAATCTACCAAAAAAAAATCCACGAACAGATGAGGATGGAAATGTAGGGAAACAACAAAAAACGTGGAATACAAGGATGAGCCCGAAGATTGTGGCTTCGTTTGTGCAACAGCTGACTGATGATCAGAAAAGGG
>CM008343.1:20573135-20583351 GCA_002525835.2 Ipomoea batatas
AACAAAAAAAAAAAAACAAAAAACAAAAAAACTGCAATAGCTGACAGTCAACTTGACAACTTCAGCCTTTGATTACCAATTTTGGGCTCACTACAAATAGAAAAATTAGGTTTACTAGTTAATAAATATGATTTAAATGTTAATTACAATTTTATACTAATTTAAAGATGGTTAATATTCATGTATTTCCGTAAATATTAATTTTTTTTTCCTTTTAACGGTATAACAACATATTGTTCATCATTAGTAATATATTTCTAATTGTTTGTATATATAATCCTCATTATCTTTTTTTGAAATACTTATGATTCTTTATAAGGTAGTATCTGTACCTTACACGTATGAATGTTGTACCTCGTCATTTCAATTAAAGGTTCATAATTCTATGTGTCTTATGTTATGATTTTTTGTGTTCTGTGTTATGAAATTCTGTACCTTACGAGTATAAATTATATATCTCGTCGTTTCAATTTAAGATCCATAATACTACGTGGACCGTACTCCATCATATCAATTGTCTATTTAGTAGACATGTACTTTAGTTTTAGTACAACAGCTTCCATTTCTTTTATTGTAAACAGGTTATAATATTTCTAGTTATAATATTATATTATCAACTTTAATTTTAAAATGTTTGACCATAATTTCCACAGCACACGAAAATTTAATTTAATTTTTTACTATTGAACCAATTTGATGAATATATAATAAAAAATAGAATTTTGGTCTTCGTTGTAAAAAAAATTACAAATTATACCCAACTTTTTAAAAGTGTAGCAATTTTTGTGTCTAATTGAAAAAAAGAATTATTATTTTTTGCATGATATTTCATAATAATCTCATGGTTTGATATTAATTTATTTTGCTATAATCTCACAAAATCCTAAATTGTCTAAGGGTTTTGATTACTGAGGAGTAAAGTTGTAATAATTTTGTAAAACTCAAGAGAGAATTTGTAATTTTTAAATTATTTTAAATATTCAGGTAACCTAACATTCAAAAGAACTATACTAATACTGTATATTAGTAATACATAATGATTAATAATTTTGAAAAATAAAATATTCTCAGTTAATCAATCAAATAGAAATTCTATGTTCTCATTCGCTGATTCAAATCAAGAATCTACAACTTAAATTAATAAGTCAAATATATTAAAAAATAGCTTTACAGCCTAATTAAAAATAAAACTAATTCTGGCATGTAAAATGGTCAAAATATTTAAACAATGATACCACACGTCAATGTTTGCATAGGTATGTGCTTACAAGAGCATGACATTACCTATGCATACGTTGCACATTTATAAATATTGACCAAAAATATATGCTCTATTTCCAATCTTCCAAGTGTTATCATCCGACGTGTACTCGAATTGGCCTCATTGCAAATTACCGTGGACCAACAACCTTGTTTTTCTATAAATAAATAAAGATATATGTAATATAACGGACATTTTTAGTTAGAGGGAAGAAATTAATTATGAGGAAAAATGATTGTAATTTTACGAGAGAGAAATTAAATACTGTGGAAATAAAGTAAGAATTTAAATTTTAATGTTTGGTTTATTGAAATTTAAAAAGGAATAAGTAGTATAAAATCTAATATTCTCATACTTATTATTATTATTATTATTATTATTACTATTATTATTATTATTAGGCAAATACGCTATATCTATATGCGTTATACCTATACAAAATACAAATTTTGTTGTTGAAAACACACAGACCAAATTCAAATTTTGCTATAAAAAATCTATGTAACATGCTATAAATAAACTCTAGAATTGAATTGAAAGTAATAAAATACTCCGTAGATAATAAGAGAGTATTGAGAAAACATACTTGATTGAGGTTGACTCACCGATTGACGTTTTGGGTTGAGAGTAGAAGAAGAAGAAGACACAATATATGATCGAGAGGGAGATGTCAAACATTAATTTTAGATTTAAAAAAGATGGGTAATTTTGTCTTAAAGTTGTCTTTTTTTTTTTCTTCCTAAAAATCACATAATTGAAATACCAAGAGGGGTCATGGATACTAATTCTATGAAAATGAAGGAATTGCAATTCCGCAATTCCGCGCAATTGCAATTCCCTCTAACCAAATGAAGGAATTTCTTTGCCTTCAGAATTATGTAGGAATGAAAATGGAATTAAAAAAAAAAAATAGCCCCGTAATATAATATATACACTGTAACAAACATTTTATTCATAATTAGTATTATACTTTTCAGTATAAGTATTACATTTTTATATTGACTTGACCCGTCCTACACAAGTGTGGCAAATTTTTTATTTTTTTTTACATTTCCACTCTTGTAGGTGTTGGAAAAGTTAGCATAAATTGACATTTTAATAAAAGTGGATTCATTTTTTTTAGTATTACTGATTCTATTATAATGTATGTAGTAGCACAAAGAGTCAATACTCTCACTGGGATTCGAACCTGTGACCTCCCATTTGGGAGACGCTTCTAATTTCGGTCAGGTCAAAGTGAATTTGAATTTTCCTAGTCAATAAAATAAATTTGATAGATTATAAGTTTAAAATTGAAAATGGATAGATAATAAGAAATTGATTTTCAAAGTGTATATGTTGGGCAGAGGCCAATGAATAGCCAAGTCCAGCAATTGGTGACTAGGAAATTATTGGGCGAAGGCCGGTGAAGAGGCAAGTCCAACATCATGCCTCTCGCAAATGTGATGGCAGTATAAGAAAATGAAGTTGTGCCTTCGCTACGAGATATATAGCTCTGGACATAATAATAAGTGCTTAATCTCAACAAGTGATATAAGAGGCAGATATGGAGTTGAATTACCATCTCTAATGTAAAGTGGATATTTTTGGGGTTGTGAGAGCGGAGAGGGGCTAGTGTTTTTGCATGTGTGTAGATCGAGTCAAGGTCAGCAAGGGGGTTGTTTAAGTCTGGGCTTTCCCAATCAACGCAAATCTTGGATGATGCACCAGAATTTATTGTGTCCAGTAGACTCCAACGTGTGGATGGGTGGACGCCTGCCATGGAAACATCTATAAAAGCATATGCTGAAAGTGACAGGACAAGGAGAGAAATTGAGACAAGTATGAAGTCTCCTTAATTTTTTTTTTTAAACAGCTTAAATTTTCAGACTTCCAATGTAAGATTTTACCTAATGATATATATTATATATATTATATATTATATATTAGGGTCTTAATTAAGCGGTGCAAGTTGACTCGGCTTATTAGGTAGTTTGGTTGTATTGAATAACTAGTATGAGTAGCTGTTATTCAACCAGACTCTGTACTTATATAAACCTGGATTAATGGAAAAAATACTATGTGTATTGCTAGTTTTTATTCTCAATTTTTACTCCCACACATAAACTTTTGATGTAGATACTTGTATTGAGACTCACATGAATAAAGTAGTTCATCAGTATCGGCCACATCAGGGATTAAGATCTAGTAAAACTCTAAAAACTGCAAACCATGAATTATATTGTAGAACTGTACATTTTTCAGGATAAAAAGTTTTAATGATTTAAATCTCTCAATAAGACAATAGCACTTCAGATTTTCAGTGGGGATCAAACATTTACTCTACGTGATGAAATTAATTAATCCGGGAGTTCGAATTAAATAATACCAATAATTAAAGGAATAAAGCAAGGTAAATACGTAAGACAATGTATTGACCTTGGAGGATAATAAGCTTTGTATTAAGGTGATTTGCAAGAAGAGTACAAGTAGTGTAATGTTAAGATAAGATGAGGATGATTTGCTAAGACAAGGAATGACCATTTTTATTCTAAAATCGTCCCTCCTAACCGCCCCACGCGAACCGGGTAGGAGGTTACGAGACGTGGTCCACCGGTGCCTAGCTCCAAGGCCAAGCGCGGAGCTCAGCCTTGGCACAAGGCCTTAGGCGCCTGAGGACTTAACGGTTGAGGTCGACCTCCGAGGCCGACTTTGATATTCTAGGGTCGACTTGGGTTGACTTGATCCGGTGCTTTAGATTGATTTGTCCCATACTTGCTTCCAATATATTCATCACTACCACTCAAAACAAGAATAAACTAACATTGATTTGTCAAATATTAGAGCTACGTGTCCTTAATTGGATTGACAAAATTGTGTGAACATACTTTAATGAAGAAATCAATTTTATTCTGTCTTGTACTTTTGATAATACAGCCAAAGTTGTCTATTTTGACTCCAAGCTGATGGTGTGTGTGTATATTTCATTAATTGGGAGAAAGATAATGATAAATAGAACAAAAAATGTGAATTTTTTTTTAACACTGGCAGGCTTTTAATTGCAAACAAAAAAATGCGAAAATTTTCTGACACGGGTAGGCTTTTAATTGCAGTGAGAGAATTATATAGAAAGAAATTGTAATTCTATGAGAGATGAATAATGTAAAAATGAGGTTAGAATTTAAATTTTATTATTTGGTAGACGGAAATATAATTACTTACAATTTCTATTGTAGTGTTTAGTTTACTGGTGAATTTCCCGTGAGACCGTCTCACAAATCCTTATTCGTGAGACCGTCTCACGGATTCTTATCTGTGAGATACGTTGGGTCAAGATGAGAATGTAATATTTATGATGGAAAATGTAACACTAATGTTAATAAATTGTTTGTTACTTAAACCAAAAATGTAATAATTTTAAATCAAAATGTTAATATTTTAGGATTGAACAGTTACTTATTATAAAACTTATAATACTAATCAAGAATAAATTAATTTATTGTCACTTATGAAAGAATGTGTAATAGATATAAGGAAAAATGTGATACTTTTGATGGAAATGTAATACTTTTAATTAAATCAAAATGTAATATTAGGGTTAAAGAGTTACTTATAAGAAAAATTGCAACTTATGAGAAAAAAGTGCAATACTTATGAAAACTCGACTCGTCTTGCAAACGAGGATCATTGTGACGGTATCATAGGAGATTTTGCCTTAATTTGCATAAGAATGGAAAGAATGAAAGAGAATAAGTAGTATAAAGACCGAGATATCAATGTATAATAATAATAATAATAATAATAATAATAATAATAATAATAATAATAATAATAAAATTATACATTAAAATGAATTGCATGTCATGGATTATAATAAATTATAATATAATAATAAAAATTATTATTATAAATTATAATATTATATATTATAATAATATAAGTAGGGGTATTTGTGAGACCCAAACTTTTTTCCCAACAAAACTCCTATTAATCCAAGTTTTCAAAATAAAACTATGCATAATTTTTACTACTACCATTATTTTGCCTGAGCTTATAAATAAAATATTTTAAACTCTTTATTTCAAAATATTCATTACAAAATATTTTAAACTCTTTATTTCAAAATATTCATTACAAAATATTTATATACTTATTTATGGTTTCAAAAATCCTATTTGAATAAAATATTTATGAATCAAAATATTGACAAAGTCTATCTGAGGCGAACCTGTGAACCTAATAGGTTTGATTTTCAACCAAACTTGATTTCAAAACGAATATGTGATATTCATATATCAATCCTATCATATTTCCCTCAACCCTTATATCATTTTTTTAACCTAAGATCAACCATTTAAGATTTAATAATTTCAAAAAGGTTAAAAAAAATACCCTTTTAGCCGTGTATCAGCCTTGCCTAGGGTTTTGAGCCTATAAGGGGTCGTTTACTTCATTTTTCTGTTTTTCCATTTCCAGTTTTCCATTCCTCCATTTTTCCAGTTTTCCTTCTCCATTTCTCCATTTTCCATTTTTCCAGTTTTTTAATTTTCATTCTCTATTCCTCCCTTTTTCATTTATATAATAATAATAATAATAATAATAATAATAATAATAATAATAATAATAATAATAATAATAATAATGATACTAATAATAATTTTAATACACCAATACAAACCTTACACTAAATAAATTACAACCGATTACAAAACAAAATACACAATAATAACATGTATAAAAATACAAAAGTGATTTTTTTTAAAGTAATAAGCGTACATTTAAAAAAAATAAATATTATTATTTTAAAGGCATAAAAAGTCTATATTTGTATTTTCTTATTGTATCTAAAAGTACAAAAGTGAATAAAACATTTGCAATTTGCAATAATAATAATAATAATAATAATAATAATAATAATAATAATAATAATAATAATAATAATAAGAGATAGAAGAAAGAAATGAGAAAAAAGAAGAAAGAAAGGAGGGGGGAAAACAAAAGTAAGAAAAAGTGAATAAATCATTTGCAATTTGTAATAATAATAATAATAATAAACAACGGAAGTAAGAAAGAATTGGGAAAAACAAAAGAAAAACAATACAAATAGTAATAGTAATAGTAATAGTAATAATAATAATAATAATAATAAAAAACAACGAAAGTAAGAAAGAATTGGGAAAACAAAAGAAAAACAAGAATGGGAATAAGAGATGCTAGGCGCACGCCACACCCAAGAATCGATCCCTGGACCCCACGCACTGTTCACCCAAAACACTGTTCATCCGTGTACGGTGTATCCATTCCTCCATTTGAAGAATGGATATTTTCTTTCTCCAAAACTGTATAAGAATTGGAAGAATGGAGATGAGATCGAGATTGGAAAACAAAATTTAGTAAACAAAGCTTCCCATTTTCCATTTTTCCACTTCTCCCATTCTCCATTTTTTTTTTAAAAATCTTCCATTTTTCCAAGTTAGTAAACGATCCCTTATTATTCACTCCCCAACCTTCAATCCCTCCATTTGCCTCTTAATCTCTGTAGAAAAAAATCACCAAGCTTATTATTCACTCCCCAACCTTCAAGCTGCCATGTAATACTAGTAATTTTATTCATTAAATGTTAACCTCATATATTTAAACATGTCAATAACAAAGAAGGTCCGCATCAACTACTAACAGGTGCCATATCATCATGGTAATTGGGAAACTTGTAAAAAATGCTATAGGAAAAAAAATTAATGGTAAGTGAGTCGAAATATATGTTATGAAAGGTAGGGTATAGTATGAATAATTTGTGATAGTTTATGGTGCGAAATGACATTTTAGCCTAAAATTTAAATAAGTAAATAATTTATATAATTTTGAAGAGTTGATTTCATTTTTTGTTCTAAATTTATAGGTGTCAATCCACTTTTAGTCAAATTTTTTAAAAGCATCCCCGTTTAGTCCTAGTATTATTGTGTCATGACCATTTTTTATCCTCCGTCAACACAACGATTTAAATAGTGTTAAATACATGGACATCTTGGTTTATTCCGTTCTAAATACTACGTCTTTTTTCTTTTTTTTTTTTTTTGTTATAGATTTTTATGTGTCATTTCATTTTTAGTTTTTTTTTTTCAAAACATTCCTGTTGGTCCTAACATTATTGTGGCATGACTATTTTTTGTCCTCCGTCAATAAATATGTTTAAATGACAATAAAAATGATGTTATTAACCACTCAAAATCCTCCGTTTTTTTCTTGGTATATAGAACCATAAGTCTTGTGGACTTTTATGAAGTGGACTTATGCACTAAACTCAAGGTTTGCCATGAAGTAGACTTGTGGTTTTTTCAATTGCACTTTTTTGAATTTTGTAGTAGACTTATCATTTATGTATGGGATAACAATTTTATTCAAGAAGAAAAAAAAAAAGAGAGGAGAGTTTTGAGTGGTTAATAATATCATTTTTAATGTCATTTAAACATATTTGTTGGCAGAGAATAAAAAACGGTGATGCCATAGTAATGCTAGGACCAACATGGATGTTTTGAAAAAAAAAAATCAAAAGTAGAATGATACATATAAATCTAGGAGCAAAAAAAAAAAGAAGAAAAAATGACTTAACACTTAAAACTGAATATACCAAAATGCTCTTGTATTTAATGTCGTTTAAATGGTTTTGTTCACAAAGAATAAAAAATGATTATACCACAATAATACTAGGACCAAAGAGAATGTTTTGAAAAAAAATGACTAAAAGTAAACCGGCACCTATAAATTTATAACCAAAAATATAATTAACTCAATTTTGAAATATGAAAGTTAATTAATATAAAATAAAATTAATTATTTTCAATATAATCAAAATGAGTATTTTTCATCTTGTGATAAAATTAATAGTAAAGATGAGTATTGTTGTAGATAGTTAACGTTATGATTGAAAATAAAAATTATGTCCTAATAATTTTCATATTAAAAGAAATTAAGTCTTCTTAATGTGCTTTTGATTACTATTAATGAGCTGGTAAAACTTAATTTATTTTTTGTTGGAAATGACATGTTTATAATATGCTTGCTAATATTATTAAACAATAATTAAAGAGTTATATATGTAATGAAATTATAGCATACAAATTCATAGATTTTCCTTAGCTTGTGTATTGATTGAGATCTTATTTGTCGTTATATGTGAACTCTTCCTCTTACAAACTCTCATTAATATTTTGAAATACTAATTTTGTTCCCTATAAAATTGATTAGATGTTGATTGAAATTTTTGTATTTAAATTTAATGTAGAAAGAAATTTTGTCTTAGACATATTAGATCAACTTGTAATAAAATGTACAAGTTATCAATACGCATGATTACACTAACATATTTATATTACTGTTAGAACATTAATAACATTGACTCTTATATAATTTAGCAGATTTCAATAGCTAAAAAATCAGAGTTGGAAAAATAAAATATTAAAATATCTTTACACTTTAGATGGTAAGTCTCAAAAAAATAAATAACCCAACACAGTTAGTTTGTACTCCAAAATAAGTTTTCAAACACACATTTAAAACAGAAAAAAAAAAAAGTGTTAACACAATAACACTTATTTATTTGTTAGTTTTCTTTTCAACCACTTCAAGTACAAAATTCACTTCAAGCTAGTGGTTTGTTTACATTATTAATGGAAAAAATATCAAAAAATACCTTAAGTTGAATGAAGAGTGCAATTAAACTCATAATTGATAAAAGCTCCATTAAACCTCTATAAACAAACAAACAAAAAATGCAATTAAATAATGCTACCTATTCATTAAGTTATCGCTAATTTGATATTGATTGGGAATCCACATGTACTTTTTTCCAAAGTAGCATTCATATGACAAAAAATTATACATGCTTGAACCAAAAAATTTAAAAATAAAAACAATACAAGATGAAGATAGCCTAGTAGCTATCTTCCCAAGCTATTTGTCATTAAATTTTACTGGTAGCTCATGTAATAGAAAACTTGTAAGCTTTCAAATCATTTAATAGCTTATTAAATTTGTTTAAAGTGTTCTTATGCATGTCTCTATGATGTTTCATGGCCATGAATTTTATGACCTACTCCTAGTGATGAGGTGGCAAACCTTTTAAGGATCTTGAGATATATCCCATTTTAGCTTAATTATCTCCTTACCAAGATGCCAAACACTTTGTGGTTTAGTGGTACCCGGTGTCCCGATTAACACTCCCACATGATGGGAATGGATTCAAGCTTCAGTGGAGGCAACTGTTGATGACTCTTTGTGGTAACAGAGTCAATAGCCAACATACAAATTACATAGTCACACGCCTAATTAAAAAATTTTAATAGTTAATGACTAAATGTGATTCATGTATAATAGTCAGGGACTAAAAGTGAAATTTATTCTTTTCTTAGTTGACACACTTTTGATGGGACTGGATTCGAGCTTCAGTGGAGGCAACTGTTGATGACTCTTTGTGCTTCAGTAGGTTGAGAAAAGTAGCTAGCTATAAACAGATACTACATTGTAACAGAGTCAGTAGCCAACATACAAATTACATAGTCACACACCTAATTAGGGATGTCAACAGGGCGGGGCGGGGACGGGGAATGGGGTCCCCGTCCCCGTCCCCGAAATCCCTCCCCATTCCCCATTCCCCATCCCCGTCCCCGCGGGGATTTTTCGAGGACGGGGAATCCCCGCGGGGATTTTTTAAATTATGTAAATTTTAAAAAAAAATTAATATTAAAAAAAAAACTAAGCATTGAATACTTAAACAAAGTTCAAATTCAACATACATAAGTCAATAAAATTAAAATATCCAAACTCTAAAATTACTATAAATATCCAAAGTTTCAAATTTTCAAAAAAAAAATACATAATCATAAAATGCCCAAACACTTTAAATTGTTTCAAACTCTTTAATGTCCAAATCCAAATATAAGTACATAACAAAACAAATGAACTTCTAGGATTTTAACT
>CM008343.1:20591154-20605067 GCA_002525835.2 Ipomoea batatas
TCCACTAGTTTCTATTTTAATCTTCGAGTTTAATTTTTTTTAAAAAAATCTCTCTATTAAAAAGTGGTATCCAAACCTCCCCTATTTGATTTAAGTATAATTTAAGTTGTACTCCGTATTAGTTTAATTTGAAATCTCTATTTGTGTATGGAAAATGCCTGATTTTGTATGTTGTGAATTCTAAGGAAGGGTTTCATCCACTAGTTTTCATTTTGACCCCATAGTTTACTTTTTTAAAAAAAAATCTATTTTTTGAAAATAATCCGGATTACAAATTTTGAGGATTTATTTTCTTGTTGATATTGATGCTAAACAAAAACCATGTGATGTTTTTTACCTACCACTCACCTCCCCCCCCCCTCCCTTATTTTTTTTTTACATTTTTCAATGTCTCACGAAATTAATGCTTTCGATCCCCTTCACGTTATTTTTTTCATAATTTTTCAGTGCTTTATTGCAGTAATGTTTTTCTTGTAATTTAGCGCTTTAGAACATTGCTTTTTCATAAAAGTTTAATGGTTNATTGTTAGAGTGACAGGTTTATATAGGAGCAGAGAAATCCCAGTATTTGAAGATGATGACACTCAAACACACATTTGGATCTGTGAACACAGTTAACATTACCTGTACGCAGTAATTTTTTCGATTTTTGAACGAAAAAGTCTCAAAACATTTGAATAATATACGGATAAAATCTAACCTTTTTAGCTTTTATACGTACATGAGACTATACATGCGTACACCGTATTTCTCTGTTGTTTTTCACCTCCACATTCGAGATTTGACTTTTATGACGGGCGGAGAAAAATAAAAATCAAGACTTTTATTTCAATTTCTTTATTAACGTGTAAGAAAATTAGCATTTTCTAATATATTCTTATATTTTTAAACTTAAAATTCATCAAATTTAATTTTTGATTATTAAAATAGGTTATTTTTAATATTAGGTTACGACTAAATGTGACATATTTTAAGACAAAAAGTGATATGTTTTAAATAGTTAGAGTTCAAAAACTAAATTTGATTAATTTTAAATTTAAAAATCAAAAGCAGACAATAGAATTAGATAGTTTGACAATGCCACAATAGACCCTCATTTTTATTCAAAATAAATAAATGTTATTTTTATTAAAAGTGGTAAATAGGTGGTTGGATATTTGGACTATGGTTTCTTATTTCTATTAAAATTTTACTAGTTGTAGACAAGTATGGTATGTGTTAAAAAAATACCTCATAACAAAATAATAATAATAATAATAATAATAATAATAATAATAAAATTATATGATTGAAATAAATGAAAAACACATAAATCTTATAACAATTATATAATAAAATTTTGATTTTTACTGATAAGAAAAATTCAATCTCGCATAAGTTTCTAAAATGTACATTGAACTTATTAGATTTTTGAAAAGATTACACTTTTGGCAAATGCATTTTAATTTATCTCTAACGTTTTTTTTTTTTTTGGTTCTGGGTAGAGTTTTAATATTAATATTATAATTATATTATAATTATAATTATAATAAAAGAGTTATGGTTCCATTTGTGGAGTATAGAGCATAATGCCTCTTTATTCCCATTAAAAGAGATAATAAAGAAAACAAAAGCTCTACAATAAGAAGATCATAAAACCCATCATTTATCTTTCTAAAATCATCTTTCTTGACTTAAGATGGTCTCTATTCTCAAAGATTGTTCAAGTATGCCTCCACAATAAATCCTAAACATAATTTAGTATAGGTTGTAATACGTGTATTTTGAGTATGTAAATATTATATGCAAGGGCAAAGGTACGTACGTGGGTGGTAGGGGGTAAATGTAGACATCAATGACAATCGTTACATAAAGTTTAATTAAAAATTATTATTGATAGTACATAGTATAATTATGTATGGTACATATAATGATATTATGTATGGTCGATATAGATGTTGATTGAAATTGTAAATTTTTGCTATAGTTTTGGTCTCCTAACATGACTTTTCTTGATCCGCCCTTGATTATATTATGTACATTAGGCATAAACTCATATTAACAACTGGTATCCAAGCCTCCCCTATTTGATTTACGTACAACTTAAGTTGTATTAGTTTAATTTGAAATCTCTACTTGTGTATGGAAATGCCTTATTTTGTATGTTGTGAATTCAGATGAGGTTTTTATCCACTAGTTTTCATTTTGACGTACCATACAATTTATTTTTATTTTTTTAAAAAAATCTATCTATTTTTAAAAAATAATACAAATTTTGAGGATTTTTTTTCTCGTTGATATTAACGATAAACAAAAATCATGTGATGCTTTTCCCCTCGCCCTCCGCCCCACCTTTTTTTAAAAACATTTTGCAGTGTTTCACGACATTAATGCTTTCAATCCTCCTTCACGTTTTTGTTTTCACTTTTTTTTCAGTATTTTATGCCAGTAATGTTTTTCTTGTAATTTAGCCATTTAGAGCATTGCTTTTCCATAAAATTTTAATGTTTGTGTGTCATAGTAGCCCTTTGAATATGTGTTTAATTTAAGGTATCCACTTACGTATGAAAAGTGTTTGATCTTGTATATTGCAAATTCTGACAAGGGTTTTTTATCCACTAGTTTCTATTTTAATCTTCGTGCTTAATTTTAAAAAAAAAAATCCCTCTATTAAAAAGTGGTATCAAAACCTCCCCTATTTGATTTAAGTATAATTTAAGTTGTACTCCGTATTAGTTTAATTTGAAATCTCTACTTGTGTATGGAAAATGCCTGATTTGGTATGTTGTGAATTCTAAGGAAGGGTTTCATCCACTAGTTTTCATTTTGACCACATAGTTTATTTTTTTTTAAAAAAAAATCTATTTTTTGAAAATAATCCGGATTACAAATTTTGAGGATTTATTTTCTTGTTGATATTGATGCTAAACAAAAACCATGTGATGTTTTTTACCTCCCACTCNGAGTATGTTCTCTTTCATTTTTTCAACATGTAAAAGTTACTTTTGAGAGCAATATTATTCTTGTTATCAATTTGTTTAGTGTTTGAAAACTTCCATTTTTTGGTGCTTAGATCATTTGTTGCATTTGTTGTCAAGTGTTGTTATTAATGTTGATGCAATTTTGTCTGTCTTTAGTGTGCATTTGTTGTCAGTAGTGGAGGTTGTGTTTCCCGCTTTTTTTTTTGAAACACTCATGATTATTTACAAAGCAGTATCTATTCTATACTTTCAATGCCCCCACCACCAGGGTTCGATCCTGTGACCATCCATTTGGAATGGTAACAAAGGTGTTATCACACTAATAGTAGTTGGCTGTTTCCGGTTTTTTTAGTGCATTGTTTTACCATGTTTTAAGCACGACTTGACTGAAAACTAAACGCTTTTCCTTACAGAATTGCAAGATATTCTCCCTGAAATTATTCACCAATTAGGTATGCAATCATTATTCACTCTTAGTCTCGGTTTCAATAAAGCATGGAGCGTTAGACTATTTCGATTAATGCTTGTTTAAACTTGCGTTTAGGTCCCGACAATCTCGAGAACTTGAAGAAGTTAGCCGAGCAGTTCCAAAAGCAAATGCCCGGCACTGCAGATGCAGCTACTGGTGCAAATGCCCCACAGGAAGATGATGATGAGGTGCCCCAACTTGTGGAGGGTGAAACCTTTGAAGCTGCTGCTGATGAGGGACAAAAATAAAATTCAAATTCAAATTTGTTCCATTTAAGTGATTTGAGATCTTTCCTATCCTTGGGTGTGTACTGAATATGATGTCTATTATGGGATATCAAGCTTTATTATTACATGTATGCTCCTTTCAAAAAAAATATTACGTGTATGCTATTGCTATTAATTGAATCTACTACTCTTCAGAAGTTTTTGGACATATAGTTTATTGGTATTATCTCCTATTATAATATTAGTCTTTTATATTGGTATTATCTCCTATTATAATATTAGTCTTTTATATGTGCAATGGGAAAAAATATATATGTCCAATATTTATATTTTATATTTTTAAAAATAATTAACAAATTCTTACTAATTAAATTCTAAATGAAAAAAGTTATATATTATATTAATTCAGTATATAATGTTTACAAATATTATTATTATTAAAGAATATAAGAAATCATATAATATTAGTCTTTTATATGTGCAATGCTAAGCCCGTTTTGACGGCTCAAATGACAAAATAAAAATGTAATAAAAAATTGTCCAAATATAATGCATAAAAATTCAACAAAGAAAATAATACAATTCAAAAGTTAATTTAAAAGTGTCATTTTTCATACATATTTAAATACAAAATTTTGATGTCATCAGTTCTTTTTAAAATTTTATTTTCAATTACAATTAAGACCAATATATGAATTCAATATATATATAGAGTTAATTCCAGCAATGGTCCCCCGACTATGTTGATTTTTCAAAATTGGTCATTGTTTTTTAATTTGGACGAAAAAGAACTTGACTATTGATTTTGTTTCGGCATTGGCCCTTCTGTTTACAATCAGTTAGTTTGGCGTTATGTATTGGGGTAAAACTGTCTTTTTAGTATATGGCCTTCTTTCTCCCTCTTGTTCTCCCTAATGTACTCAGCGTCTAATACATACTAATTCCACGCTCTCTTGTATCTGCAAATTCTCCCCATTTTGCTTCTCTGGAGCATCACAGTTGAGGGAGAGAGTGTGAGTGGGGCTAGAGCTCTCTTAGGGCGTTCTTGAATTGAAAGAATGAAGAGAAAGCATAGGAGGCGGTTAGAGGGTTATCTCCAGGGAGGTCTCGGGGCAGGAGCTCATCTCCGTCGGGTTCGGGTCTTCTCCGGTGGCGGCGTGCGAGCCATGCTCCGCCCCCGAATGTCTACATTTCGAGATCGGGGAGCCTGAGGCACGGCGGCATGGAGACATTGTCGCCGCTGATGGAGGGCCCGAATCCGAACGCGTCGAAGTGCGGCGGCGACTCCAAGAGCGAGGAGTGGGGACAGTGGATGTGCCGGGCCCCGTCCATTTCTGTTTCCGAGTCGAGCTTCTAGCAGCGGTCGGATCTGAGGCTGTTGCTCGGCGTCTTGGGTGCGCCTCATCTCAGCATTAAAGACACCCCATTGTTAGTCTCTCATTTCATGTCTTCTTATGCTAATTCCGCATTTTCTTCATTTTCCATTTCTGTTTTGGTGGAGTATATTTGATTCGGAGCTTTAAATGTTGTAAAAGTGATGTCTTTTAGCAATTATTAAGGTTACAATTTACAAACCCCTAATTTTCAGTTCTTGTTGATAACGAAAGGGCTCGATGACGACCGAGAAGATCTCAATGGTGACGAAGACGATGAGAGTAGGGATGTTTGAGAAATCATATCCTCCATTGGTTTGGACAAAACGCTTGATAACGAGGAAACAGAAGATGAATATGACAGGTTGGCTGAGGGGAAGGGGAAGGCCAAGAGTTGCTTCCGTAAACATCCTCGTGCATATCAAATTGCTGCACAAGTTAGGCTGAAGGAAGATGCTGCAGAGGCGGCAAAATATGAACCCAATTTTTGTAACACTGAGGTGAGTGGTGAGAAGCACGAAAATAAAGAAACATCTTATGATCTAAGTTGAGACCAATATTGTAAAGGAAAGGTGTTGGCTGAGGGGAGGTCCAAAAAGCGAGTTAGATTTGATCCTAGTTTTGTGGATGAATATGACAATGTTTCAGAAAGAGGCTATGTATTTTCTGATGCTTCTTCAACCGAGGACACCAAGGAATGAGATAGTGACTCCTTGTTTGATGAAAACAAACCTAAGGTTCCTGATCATCTTATCAATCCTTCAAAATACACCCGCTACAATTTAGATTCATGTGGTGAGCTTGATGATGAGTCCAATAGTCAAGCATATTATGTTGTGAGTATTATTCACACTTGGTAGAATGTAGAGTGTGTTGATAACGAAAGGGATCATTGTGGTAGTGAGCATTATCTTGTCAATTCTTGACACCATTCACACATGTTGTATTATGTTGTGAGTATTATTCACACTTGTTGTCTTTATCTAATAATACTAGGGACTAGGGTGTTTGAAAACATGAAGCTCTGCAAGGAAATTCCATTCTCTATTTTGTGTTCATGAATTTTTTTGTTGCTAGGAAGAAGAAACAATGGATAAACATCAAAGATTTGGTTCTGTTGTCACAACGGTAAACAATCCATGGCGCAAGGCTTATGTTTGGTTTTTTCTAAGCTGTCGGGAAAGACAAAATCGACGTGGACCCTGGCTCACATGCCTTGGTCACTGGAGACGGCTTGACGGCGGGCAACGGCGGCACCAGAGTTCTGCACAGCTCAGCCAGCAGATCAGGGAAGAACCAACATGAGGAAGAAGAAACCCAACAAAGAAAATGACCCTTTTACCCCTTCACTTAACACCTATCTAACGCCATGTTAACGGAAGGACCATTGTTGGAATAATTTTGAAAGTCAAGGGTTTAATTCGTTAAAAGACAAGGACCAATTTTGGAAAATCAACATAATAGGGGGACCAAGTACGTGATTTGTGTGCTTAAGGTGCGTGAGTGTTAAAGCTTAAGGTGTGTGAACCTAAAGCTTAAGGTGCGTGATTTTCCTTCTTAAGGTGCGTTGTTTTCCTTCTTAAGGTGCGCGAGTTGTTGAAACTTAAAGTGCGTTATTTTAAAACCTTAGGTGCGTGGTCTGTGTTCTTAAGGTGCGTGACTTGTGTACTTAAGGTGTGTGGTTTGTGTATTTAAGCCTTTAAGGTGTGAAATGTATTCTCAATTGAAGGTGCACCATTTAAAAACTTTATGTGCTTGGTTTATGTTTTTAGCTTAAGTTGCGTGGTTTCAGGTGCGGGTGTATCTTCCCGTGCGATTGTGTGGTACTCACCTTAAGTTGCGTGGTTTGTGTACTTAAAGGTGCGCCGTTTTAATGCTTAAGGTGAGTACTTCACAATCGCACGGGAAGATACACCCGCACCTGAACCCTTCCCTCAAGTATAAAATATAATTGTTATAAAGATTTTAATGTGGACATAAATATGACCATTATGATAATGGTTTGTAACGGACACAATAACTTACAACACATTATCAGCACGAATGTTCTACCTCATTCAAGAATTGGTTTGTGAGAACTAGGGTTTTCAGTGCCTCCACCAGTGATTTCATGCTTAGACGACGACGATCATGGTGTCCAAGCATTGCAATCCACTCATGATCATCCCCAGCGTGTTCGTTCGACACTCAAAGGATGATCGCTTGCCTTCCTAGATGGCTTCACAGTCGCAGCCGGATTCTCACAATCGACCTGGGTGTTCGTCGTTACCTCCATCGCTAGTTATCCCACCTCCTAATCTCGGATAGTTGGTGCACAACCGGCAAATTTCAAGCTTGTAAAGGATGCGGACAAAGAAGCAGGTGTTAGTGTTGGCCTCGGCTAGCTGGCGGCTACAAATTTTGTTGGGTTTGGTCCCGTTCGACATACTCCTGCCAGAACCCTAGTTCCAATCATCGGCAATTTTCCGAGTACAACGTCCGTGGGTGATCTGCGGGGCCTACTGGAGTCACGATCGATGGGTCTTACTTCTGATGATGTTGCCCAGCCTGCTAGTGTGGTCGGAGTAGAGCAACTAGGCAGGTACTAGTTGCTCTTCGTCCAAGAAAGAACTGTCGGCAGTTTAGGTTTCAAGGCCAGCGGCGAGCTGCTGCATCTCAGTTTGCTCTTGGTTCGAATGCCACTCCATGTCGGTTTAATTCTGATCTAAATAATGTCCAACCAGATTCCCAGGCTGTAACACCTCAGAATTTTAACACTATAGTCTAGATTAATTATAAGCTTACACAGCATAATAGATAGAAAGATACCAATAATACAGAGTTTAAAGTCTAAAACTCAAAAGCATTACATGGGGAGTGTTACCGCAACCTTAGGTATTTTTTTGGATAAAATGTTAAGTCAAGCCTAGACAATAATGAGCTTTAATTGATATAAAATAGGCTAGCTAGGTTGGTTTTGGGTTTAAGTTTAGGCTTGAAAACACTAGTATAAGGTTCACAGGTTCCTCTTAGATAAACTTTAGGGTCAAAATTGAAAATCAATACTTATACTATTTACATAGGGTATTTAAAATCATACTAAGGGCTTGTTTGGTTATCAGCGGTTAGTAGTTAGCGGTAGCGGATGGTGTTAGCGGTTATCAAATAGCAGATTGTATTAGCGGGTTTGACCAGCAGATTGTATTAGCGGTTTGTAAAAAGATGTTTGGTAAAATTAGCGGTTAACATGTAAAATGACCAAAAGGGTATACATATTTTTCATAATAATAATAATTGTAATGATTTTTTAAGGATAAATAATAATAATAATAATAATAATTTAATAAAGAAATAAAAAACTAAAAAAAAAAAAATTGAACATAAGGGGAGCCAGTTCGGCACTGGCTCCCCTTTAGTTTGCCATTTTTCCCAAATTAAACATAACATTATTATGGTTTGGCTAACTGGCGCACGGTTCAATTTTTTATTTTTTTTTTTAAAAATATACAAGGGCATTTTGGGGAAAGGTTTCCCTTTCCCCAAAAGGCCAAGTGAAAACGCTGCACGTTGCAGCGTTTTCATTTTCAGCGGTTTGGAGCAAACCGCTGCTCCAAACCGCTGTTAACCAAACACCTTCTTTAGCGGTTTGACCATGGTCAAACCGCTAAAGTTGGTCAAAACCGCCAAACTTTGGCGAAACGCTATTAACCAAACACACCCTAAGTACATAAATAGTTTATGCAACATCATTCATTTTCAAAACATATAAGGTATTTGTAAAATATAGCTTCATAATTATAAAAATTCATAGAAAGAAATCATTAAATAAAGAGTTTATTACCGAAATGATCCCTCAACTGTTGAGAAATTACCAATTTGGTCCTCGATAATTTTTCGTACCCAATTAAGTTCCTCGACTTTTGAAAATTTTAACCAATTTGGTCCTCCGTTTATTTTACAGTTAAAATCGGGACCAAATTGGTAATTTTGCTATAGTCAATGGACCAAATTGGTAATTTTGTTATAGTCAAGGAACCAAATTAGTAATTAATTTTTCACTGAAATGGTACCTTAACTATAGCAAAATTACCAATTTGGTCCCAACCACACTCGACTTATTCTTACAAGGAAAAATGCACTCGCTCACAAGTAACACCAAGATCATTTGTTCCCCGTCAAAGCCGACCTTTCAGGCCTAGTTTCAAATGTATTACCCTCAACACTACCCAACAAGTATGTTAAGTATTGTGGGTAACTTGTTGTATCTGTAGAAATTCATTCTTCCCTATCGTAAGCAGTGACGGAACCACCCTGGGGCAGTGGGGGCAGCTGCCCCCACTCACCCCCCCTATATAGCCTTGTATGTATATATGTATATATATACATGTTTTAGATATAAATATATAAAAACAGATATAATAAACAAAGAGTTAGCTAGATTAGATGGTAGAGCTGTGTGTTGCTTTGCCAAAGGGCGCTTGTTCGAATCCTGTGGGAAGCCTTGCGTTTTTAGCTTTTTTTTTTTTATTTTTTTTTTATTTTTTTATTTTTTTATGGTATATATAGTTATATACTTATATATAACTAAAAATAGATTAATATACACAAGATGTTATGTGACTAGTTGATAGATGTATTCTTATGCTAAGAAATGTTAGGGGGTTCAATTCCCTTATTGCTTCAAAAAAGCTTTATGAATTTTTTAATATGTAATATATATATATATATATATATATATATATATATATATATATATATAATGAGATATGTAATTTATAATTTGTTTTTTATTTGAATTAATTTGTTATAAATAATTTTATAAAGTTTTGATGTGTTTTATTTATCGCCTATATCCAACAATATTTATGATTATATTTCTTTTAAGTATTTCTTCCTTTTTTTTTTAACTATCTATTTTATTTTAATTTTTCGCCCCCACTGAAACAAATTTCTAGATACGTCCCTGATCGTAAGTGGCAATCCCCCTTAATGGTAGAGCGAACCATTTCGCCAACTTAGTGGGGGCTCAACTCAATTCTAATTCCCCTCATTGAATACCTGAGCATAGTAATTTCTTTCTTAGTCTATGTAGACATATTCCTATAAAATTCTTTCACTAACTTCAGATTTACCACTTCATCAACCAACAAATATTTATCTAAAAATCCTTGAACTTGTAGAGTGTTGTTTACTTCATCAGAAAAATTTCCAGGGTAAAATGTCTTACCTCCAAGCACTGAATAAATGGAGTTATCTTCACCACTTTCCTCAACTTGTTGTTTTCCCCTTGACATCTTGTTTCTTAAAATTTTTTGATTTGGAAGAGTTCTTTGAGGTTCTCCCTTGCTAATCTTGAAGGAAGAAGAGTGAATTTTGTGGAAAAATTTTGGGTAGAAGGTGAGTAGAAGAAAATAATTGGAAGAGGTTGGCTATGGAGGTGGGAGAGGTTCATGGCCAAGAGATTTTCGTTGGGGAAAAATAAAAGGGGTTCGGGTTCGGGTTCTAAAATAAAGGGGAGGGGTGAGTTCACAAAAATGCCCCCGTGACAGGGCTACGTCGTGGGGCAAAGAGGGCCACGGAAAACTCCGCGCCTTGGGCGAAGCCACACGAGTCTAGGGTGATGGACCACGCTACACTGCTTCAAGGTTCCACACCCTGTGGCTCGGCTTGGCGGGTCAGGTGCGGCGGTGCTTCCAGTTCTGCCTTATGGCTCGGCTTAGCGGCTCTTGGTTATGATTTTGGATAAAATGTTAAGTCAAGGTTAGACAATAATGGGGTTTGATTTATATAAAAATAGCCTAGGTTGGTTTTGGGTTTAAGTTTAGGCTTGAAAACATTAGTATAAGATTCACAGGTTTCTCTCAGATAAACTTTAGGATCAAAATTGGAAATCAATACTTATACAGTTATACTATTTAGGTATTAATTTAAAATAATACTAAGTACATAAATAGTTTATGCTACATCATTCATTTCCAAAATATATAAGGTATTTATAAAATATAGTTTCATAGTTATAAAAATTCATAGAAGGAAATCATTAAATAAAAGAGCTTTTATTTCAAGAGTTTTGCTTGAAAGAGGTTTTGTTTAGAAATAGATTTTTGGGATATCACATCCTAACCCCCTTAAAACAAGCTTCATCCCCAAAGCTAACGTCGGATTAGAGTAAAAAGATTTTTTTAGAGTGGGGAAACGGTTCAGGATGCGCTAGGACAAAGATTTAATTATTCATGAAAGATGAATCGAATTTGAGGGGTATAATCCAAGAAGGAATTAATCGATACGAAGGAAGGAGTTGGAGTTTCATGCAAGAATTCAGAACTCTAATGAAAACAACAAATTCTATCTACCTAATAGAATTAGCTAAGACCCAAGAATTAAACTCAAGAAGGAGGGTTAGTCTATCACTGCACACAACCAAACCTAGAAACAAACTGCTTAGTTATAGCATGACTTGCCCGATTCGCTAATCTTTTAACAAATGATAAAGAAACTTGAGAGAGCCGTCTCAATAAGTATTCTATATCTCTAATAACAAGACAAAATGGAGATTCTCCTCTACGATGATTTAAATGCTGAACAACTAGGAGTAAATCCGTTTCCACTCGCACTCTTGCGAAATTTTTCTCTTTAGTCCAGCTAAGTGCTTCTCTAATAGCTGCAGCTCATGCTTCCCTTGGTGAGTAAAATCCTCTCCAATGTGAACCTCTTGCAGCTATAAACCTTCCCCTCTCGTGCTTGATGATGCTGTCGGAGCCCATATTTGCATTTTCTTTATCGATTGTCGCGTTCACATTCATCTTCATAAAACCAGCTGAGGTTTCTTCCATTTCGCTTCCCCAGTGCTTTGGTTTGTGGAATTATTGTTGGGATAGTTTAAATGATAATGTAGGGATATTTAGCATGATCCGCCTTAAAATCTCACCTAGCTCAAGCAAGTCTCCAACAATCATGCACAAACTCCATTCTCTAAAGAGATGGATAAGGGTCTCCTCCCCTTTATTAACTAGAAAGATGATTCCATCTTATTCAAGCTAACCCAATCTTGATAACCTTAATTAAACAGCAATAATCACTTGTATCCTACTTTTAAAAATAATGCATCTAAATAAGACCAACTGGGCATAAATTACATATCCAGAGGAAAAAAGGGGCTACTTGCCATTCATCTGTGCTTCTGTCAAAAGGTGTGAAGAACTTCTAAAGGGTAAAATTAATTGATAGCAATAGCATCCATGTAATAAAAGCTTAGTATCTCAGAATACAAATCATATTCAGCACTCACCCAAGGATAGGAAAGATCTCATAGAACTTAAAAAAGGAACAAAATTTAATTGAAAATTTATTTTTGTCCCTCGTCAGCAGCAGCTTCAAAGGTTTCACCATCCACAAGTTGGGGCACTTCTTCATCATCATCTTCTTGTGGGGCATTTGCACCAGTAGTTGCATCTGCAATATCAGCGGTACCAGTCGTTCGCTTTTGGAACTGCTCTGCCAACTTCTTCAAGTTCTCGAGATTGTCAGGACCTACATGGATGTTTAAACAAGCATTAAACGAAATATTTCAATGCTCCATGCATTATTGAAACTGAGATTAAGAGTGAATAAGGATTGCATACCCAATTGGTGAATAATTTGAGGAAGAATATCTTGCAATTCTGCAAGGAAAAGTAAATGTTAGTTTTTTGTCAAGTCTTGCTTGAAACATGGTAAAACAAACATACAAAGTACTAAAAAAGGGTAACACACTAACACAACCACCACTATTTGACAACAAATGCACTAAAGATACACAAAATCGCATCAAAATAAGTACATCAACATTAGTAGACCATGCTTGGCAACAAATCCAATGAATGATATACGCAGAAAAGAACACCAAAAAATGGAAAAACAAATTTAAAAAAAGTTTTCATTTAAACATTTTTGCAACATTAAACAAATTGATACCAAGAATAATATAGCTCTTAAAAGTCAAAAGTAACATCACAAACTGAAAACAAAGAGCACATACTCTTAATCTGAGGAGAACCACTCACAACCCAAGTATTTGCAGCAATTGAAGCTTGAACTGTAGAGAAAAAATGGGGAAACTATTTAGCCAAATGGATGGTGATTAAAGAGCACATGAATATCACATATTTTATAGCACTACCTTTTGGGTTAAGGAACTGGATAACTACATCCTCCTTGAAAATGTTCACCTCTTCTATGGCAGGAATGGCATTCACCCCAATTCTCTTCAGAGTACTCTGAAGTCTTTTGTCATCTGTAGTAGTAGTTTTGTGAACTGCCTTCTTCTTTCTGTATAGGGAGATGAATTAAACACTATCAAACAATAAACTACTTCTTAATAAAGTAAATATATGAAAACAATCACACAAATAAACGGAATAGTGCATTAGCATGCAATTAGAACAGCTGCGCAGGAGTTGGGCATTCCCAAACAGAATGAAGATAAATTTTTCTATATTGTCAAAACGATTTCCTTCCACCAATAGCCAAATTAAATAGAACTATCACATATTCCTATTGCAGATGCGAACACCTATCACTCAAATGGTAACTACATTTTCTTCTAGAAAGAGAACAATGCAGAAAAGGAAATCTAATACTCCACATAAAACTAATAGCAAACAAACCTCCTCATAGTTCCCTTGCCACCGGTCCGGACAGAACCGGCCATCTTTTGAAGCTTTTCTACATTCATCTGCACAGATTAAATAAGCACCAAATTCAGTAAGACATGATGTAGATGATATACAGCAGCTGAACACCATTAAAAAAATAAAAATAAATAAATAATAAATAATAAATAAAATAAAAAACCTGAATAGAGAAGAATCAGCTATCACCAGAAATAGCACTGAGCTATTTGTTCATAATGTTAGCATTTAAACAG
>CM008343.1:20639845-20650291 GCA_002525835.2 Ipomoea batatas
ATTGTGTCCAGTAGACTCCAACGTGTGGATGGGTGGACGCCTGCCATGGAAACATCTATAAAAGCATATGCTGAAAGTGACACGACAAGGAGAGAAATTGAGACAAGTAGGAACTAGGAAGTCTCCTTAATTTTTATTTTTTTTAAAACAGCTTAAATTTTCAGATTTCCAATGTAAGATTTTACCTAATGATATTTACTATATATTATATATTATATATTAGGGTCTTAATTAAGCGGTGCAAGTTGACTCGGCTTATTAGGTAATTTGGTTGGATTGAATAACTAGTATGAGTAGTTGTTATTCAACTAGACTTTGTGCTTATATAAACCTGGATTGATAGAAAAATACTATGTGTATTGCTAGTTTTTATTCTCAGATTTTACTCCCACACATAAAATTTTGATGTAGATACTTGTATTGAGACCCACATTAATAAAGTAGCTCATTAGTATCGGCCACGTCAGGGAGTATGATATAGTAAAACTCTAAAAAATGTAAACCATGAATTGTATAACCGTACATTTTTCAGCATAAAAAGTTTTAATGATTTAAATCTCTCAATAAGACAATAACACTTTAGATTTTCAGTGGGGATCAAACATTTACTCTACGTGATGAAATTAATTAATCCGAGTGTTCGAATTAAATAACACCAATAATTAAAGGAATAAAGCAAGGTAAATACGTAAGACAATGTATTGACCTTGCTTGGAGGATAATAAACTTTGTATTAAGGTGATTTGCAAGAAGAGTACAAGTAGTGTAATGTTAAGACAAGATGAGGATGATTTGCTAAGACAAGGAATATGACCATTTTTATTCTAAAATCGCCCCTCCTAACCGCCCCACGCGAACCGGGTAGGAGGTTAGACGTGGTCCACCGGTGCCTAGCTCCAAGGCCAAGCGTCGAGCTCAGCCTTGGCACAAGGCCTTAGGCGCCTGAGGACTTAACCGTTGAGGTCGGCCTCCGAGGCCGACTTTGATATTCTAGGGTCGACTTGGGTTGACTTGATCCGGTGCTTTAGATTGATTTGTCCCATACTTGCTTCCAATATATTCATCACTACCACTCAAAACAAGAATAAATTAACATTAATTTGTCAAATATTTGAGCTACATGTCCTTAATTGGATTGACAAAATTGTGTGAACATACTTTAATGAAGAAATCAATTTTATTCTGTCTTGTACTTTTGATAATACAGCCAAAGTTGTCTATTTTGACTCCAAGCTGATAATGTGTGTGTATATTTCATTAATTGGGAGAAAGATAATGATAAATAGAACAAAAAATGTGAAAATTTTCTAACACTGGCAGGCTTTTAATTGCAAACAAAAAAATGTGAAAATTTTCTGACACTAGTAGGCTTTTAATTGCAGCGAGAGAATTATGTAGAAAGAAATTGTAATTCTATGAGAGGTGAATAATGTAGAAATGAGGTTAGAATTCAAATTTTATTATTTGGTAGATGGAAATATAATTACTTACAATTTCTATTGTAGTGTTTAGTTTCCTGGTGAATTTCCCGTGAGACCGTCTCATAAATCCTTATTCGTGAGACCGTCTCACGGATCCTTATCTGTGAGATAGGATGGGTCAAGATGAGAATGTAATACTTATGATGGAAAATGTAATACTAATTTTAATAAATTGTTTGTTACTTAAACCGAAAATGTAATAATTTTAAATCAAAATGTAATATTTTAGGATTGAACAGTCACTTATTATAAAACGTATAATACTAATCAAGAATAAATTGATTTATTGTCACTTATGAAAGAATGTGTAATAGATATGAGGAAAAATGTGATACTTTTGATGGAAATGTAATACTTTTGAGTACTACTGACTCTGTTACAATATAGTATATGTTCATAGCTACTTTCTCAACTTTCTGAAGCACAAAGAGTCAACAGTTACCTCCACTGAGGCTCGAACCCACTCCCATCATCCATGTGGAAATGTAATACTTTTAATTAAATCAAAATGTAATATTAGGGTTAAAGAGTTACTTATAAGAAAAATTGCAACTTATGAGAAAAAAGTGCAATACTTATGAAAACTTGACTCGTCTTGCAAACGAGGATCATTGTGACGGTATCATAGGAGATTTTGCCTTAATTTACATAAGAATGGAAAGAATGAAAGAGAATAAGTAGTATAAAGACCAAGATATCAATGTATAATAATAATAATAATAATAATAATAATAATAATAATAAAATTATACATTAAAATGAATTGCATTTCATGGATTATAATAAATTATAATATAATAATAAAAATTATTATTATAAATTATAATATTATATATATTATAATAATATAAGTAGGGGTATTTGTGAGACCCAAAATTTTTTCCCCAACAAACTCCTATTAATCCAAGTTTTCAAAATAAAACTATGCATAATTTTTATTCCTACGATTATTTTGCCTGAGCTTATAAATAAAATATTTTAAACTCTTTATTTCAAAATATCCATTACAAAATATTCATTACAAAATATTTATATATGGTTTCAAAAATCCTATTTGAATAAAATATTTATGAATCAAAATATTGAACCAAAAGTCTATCTGAGGCGAACCTGTGAACCTCATAGGTTTGATTTTCAACCAAACTTGATTTCAAAACGAATATGTGATATTCATATATCAATCCTATCATATTTCCCTCAACCCTTATATCATTTTTTTTAACCTAAGATCAACCATTTAAGATTTAATAATTTCAAAAAGGTAAAAAAAAAATCCCTTTTAGCCGTGTATCAGCCTTGCCTAGGGTTTTGAGCCTATAAAAAGCTTATTATTCACTCCCCAACCTTTAATCCCTCCATTTGCCTCTTAATCTCTGTAGAAAAAAATCACCAAGCTTATTATTCACTCCCCAACCTTCAAGCTGCCATGTAATACTACTAATTTTATTCATTAAATGTTAACCTCAGCTCATATATTTAAACATGTCAATAACAAAGAAGGCCCGCATCAGCTACTAACAGGTGCCATATCATCATGGTAATTGGGAAACTTGTAAAAAATGCTATAGGAAAAAAAAATTAATGGTAAGTGAGTCGAAATATATGTTATGAAAGGTAGGGTACAGTATGAATAATTTGTGATAGTTTATGGTGCGAAATGACATTTTAGCCTAAAATTTAAATAAGTAAATAATTTATATAATTTTGAAGAGTTGATTTCATTTTTTGTTCTAAATTTATAGGTGTCAATTCACTTTTAGTCAAATTTTTTAAAAGCATCCCCGTTTAGTCCTAGTGTTATTGTGTCATGACCATTTTTTATCCTCCGTCAACACAACGATTTAAATAGCGTTAAATACATGGACATTTTGGTTTATTCTGTTCTAAATACTACGTCTTTTTTCTTTTCTTTTCTTTTCTTTTTTGTTATAGATTTTTATGTGTCATTTCATTTTTAGTTTTTTTTTTTTTCAAAACATTCCTGTTGATCCTAACATTATTGTGGCATGACTATTTTTTGTCCTCCGTCAATAAATATGTTTAAATGACAATAAAAATGATGTTATTAACCACTCAAAATCCTCCGTTTTTTTCTTGGTATATAGAACCTCAAGTCTTGTGGACTTTTATGAAGTGGACTTATGCACTAAACTCAAGGTTTGCCATGAAGTAGACTTGTGGTTTTTTCAATTGCACTTTTTTGAATTTTGTAGTAGACTTATCATTTATGTATGGGATAACAATTTTATTCAAGAAGAAAAAAAAAAGAGAGGAGAGTTTTGAGTGGTTAATAATATCATTTTTAATGTCATTTAAACATATTTGTTGGCAGAGAATAAAAAACGGTGATGCCATAGTAATGCTAGGACCAACATGGATGTTTTGAAAAAAAAAATCAAAAGTAGAATGATACATATAAATCTAGGAGCAAAAAAAGGAAAAAGGACTTAACACTTAAAACTGAATATACCAAAATGCTCTTGTATTTAATGTCGTTTAAATGGTTTTGTTCACAAAGAATAAAAAATGATCATACCACAATAATACTAGGACCAAAGAGAATGTTTTGAAAAAAATGACTAAAAGTAAACCGGCACCTATAAATTTATGACCAAAAGTAGAATTAACTCAATTTTGAAATATGAAAGTTAATTAATATAAAATAAAATCAATTATTTTCAATATAATCAAAATGAGTATTTTTCATCTTGTGATAAAATTAATGAGCAAATACCAATTTTGGTCCCACGACTATTAGCAAAATGACAATTTTGGTCCACATGTTTCATTTCTACCAATTTTGGTCCCACGACTATTGTTTTAGTACCAATTTTCATCCACGACTATTGTTTTAGTGCCAGAATTCATCACGCCGGTCACACATCCGTTTAAAACGTGCAAAAATTTAAAATTGTTAAGCGTATTTTCATCATTTTCAACTTAATATATAATTTGAGTATGAATAAATGGATTTAAGTCCTAAAATCGATCAAAATTCACAGTTTTCCTCCTCATTTTACCTTAATTTGAGGAGGAGAATTGTGAATTGTGATCGATTTTTGGGCTTAAATCTCTTTATTCATGCTCAAATTGGGATATTGAGTTGAAAAGGACGAAAATACCTTCAAAACATTTAGATTTCGGCACGTTTTAAACGGATGGGTGACCGACGTGATGAATTTTGGCACTAAAACAGTAGTCGTGGGACCAAAATTGGTACTAAACAATAGTCGTGGGACCAAAATTGGTACTAAACAATAGTCGTGGGACCAAAATTGGTAGAAATGAAACATGTGGACCAAAATTGTCATTTTGCTAATAGTCGTGGGACCAAAATTGGTATTTGCTCTAAAATTAATAGTAAAGATGAGTATTGTTGTAGATAGTTATGATTGAAAATAAAAATTATGTCCTAACAATTTTCATATTAAAAGAAATTAAGTCTTCTTAATGTGCTTTTGATTACTATTAATGAGCTAGTAAAACTTAACTTATTTTTTGTTGGAAATGACATGTTTATAATATGCTTACTAATATTATTGAACAATAATTAAAGAGTTATATATGTAATGAAATTATAGCATACAAATTCATAGATTTTCCTTAGCTTGTGTATTGATTGAGATCTTATTTGTCGTTACATGTGAACTCTTCCTCTTACAAACTCTCATTAATATTTTGAAATACTAATTTTGTTCCCTATAAAATTGATTTGATGTTGATCGAAATTTTTGTATTTAAATTTAATGTAGAAAGAAATTTTGTCTTAGACATATTAGATCAACTTGTAATAAAATGTACAAGTTATCAGTACACATGATTACACTAACATATTTATATTACTGTTAGAACATTAATAACATTGACTCTTATATAATTTAGCAGATTTCAATAGCTAAAAAATCAGAGTTGGAAAAATAAAATATTAAAATAACTTTACACTTTAGATGGTAAGTCTCAAAAAAATAAATAACCCAACACAGTTAGTTTGTACTCCAAAATAAGTTTTCAAACACTTATTTAAAAAAGAAAAAAAAAGTGTTAACACTTATTTATTTGTTAGTTTTCTTTTCAACCACTTCAAGTACAAAATTCACTTCAAGCTAGTGGTTTGTTTACATTATTAATGGAAAAAATATCAAAGAAGTACCTTAAGTTGAATGAAGAGCGCAATTAAACTCATAATTGATAAAAGCTCCATTAAACCTCTATAAACAAACAAACAAAAAATGCAATTAAATAATGCTACCTATTCATTAAGTTATCGCTAATTTGATATTGATTGGGAATCCACATATACTTTTTTTCCAAAGTAGCATTCATATGACAAAAAATTATACATGCTTGAACCAAAAAATTTAAAAATAAAAACAATACAAGATGAAGATAGCCTAGTAGCTATCTTCCCAAGCTATTTGTCATTAAATTTTACTGGTAGCTCTTGTAATAGAAAACTTGTAAGCTTTCAAATCATTTAATAGCTTATTAAATTTGTTTAAAGTGTTCTTATGCATGTCTCTATGATCTTTCATGGCCATGAATTTTTTGACCTACTCCTAGTGATGAGGTGGCAAACCTTTTAAGGACCTTGAGATATATCTCATTTTAGCTTAATTATCTCCTTACCAAGATTTGTAATCTCACCAAGGAGCTTGATAAACCTTGCCTATAAATGGTTTCTCTAGACAAAATCTTAACTCTATGAACTTGTTATGACAGCACTTCTGACAATAGTTGGTTGAGAAATTAGATGGCAGGACTAAACGTGATACAAATTACAGAGTCACACACCTAATTAAAAAATTTTAATAGTTAATGACTAAATGCGATTCATGTATAATAGTCAGAGACTAAAAGTGAAATTTATTCTTTTCTTAGTTGGCACACACTTTTGTACCCTTAGAATGATTGAATCATTGATGACCTTGAATAGAATATCATTGGTAATATTATTCAAGTTGTTCCTCTTTATATCATTAGAGGTCCATTTTACTCTTCGTTTTGGAACATACTGAGAGCATTAGGTGTGAGCAATGCGTTAATGTTGACCTTCACAATCTCTATAGGACCGTACCATGAGTGATGACCTCCCACATCTTGTCATGCAATGCTAGCGTATGTGTTTGCATATATATTTTCCAATCATCAAATTTATTTAATAAAAATAATAAATTTGTAGATAAAAAAATTGCTCATTTTCATTTGTAATTTTATAAAAGAATAAGTGTGCTAGTTTTTTAAAAACTATATCAAATTAGCAGTCAAGAATATTTATCTCAATTTAAGTCGTGTGCTCTGATATCACTTGATGGTCCTGGTTTGAAGGAGTAAGTCTAGGAGGGATGGTGAATAGAATTATTTAGCTTTCTAAACTTTGTTAAAAAATGTGTAATAAAAAACTAAATCTTTGACTAGAAGAGTTAATTTCTCAAAAATACTAGCTAATGTTATGTTGAAATATTAACTGAATATAGTCAAGAGAAAACTCATCACAAGTTAATGCGCGCATAGTGAAACATATTTTATACTCCCTCCGTCCCATTTGATGTGTCCGGTTCGGTTAACGAGGCTTGACTGAACTTATTTTTAATTCAATTTTTCATAATATTAAGTTTAGTGTTAGTATACAAAATTTATATATTTAAAAACTACATTAAAAGTACTATTAAACACAAAAAAATCAAATTCAAAAACAAGTAAAAAAATATTAAAGAAAATAAACAAAGAAGAAAGAGTTGGTTTGACCAATAAATAGTAAGTATGACAGATAAAATGAGACAGAGAGAGTAGCACACTAGCACATTTTGTAAGAATGAAAATGTTAAAGTAATTTAAAGCTAAGCAAGAGATTAAAGTGCATAAAGTAAAATGAGACATAGCAAATTTTATAGTGGCTTAAGGATGATGTCATTCTTATACTCCATTTTTTATCCATTTTTCTCTAGGAGGAAAATTCAATAGTATCTTTTGTTCTTCCTCAGCTCCTCTACTATTTATACTTGATTTCAAATTTGTTTGTTGGAGGAGACAAATTCTAGTAATGCAACTTGCAATTTTTAATCACGTCACGATTTGATAAGTGTAGACTTTTGTCCAACCATTGTGTACAACTTGTCCTTAACTTGTAATTTTTTGCACTTTCCAACACAGCAACTTATTTAAGTAAGTATCTTCCTTGGTTAGCCTGTCAATATTCATAATTAGCAGTATAGATTCCTCGAATGCCGCTAGACAAAGAATGATTTGATATTCCTTTTAAAAAGAATCACTATTGCTTATATCCTCTATATATTGTAAAAGCTTTACTGCTTATCATACCACTACTACTTGTAAAGTCTACTACTAAAAAACTTATTCTACTTTCAATCTTCTACTATATATAAACCTTTACTGCTTGGAAATCTTTGTTTCTTGTAGAAATATGTTGTATATGAACCTATGCTACCTCAAAGTTTTACTAATGTAAGGTCTATGTTGTTAGAAACCTCTGTTATTGATAAAGCTTTGTTGTTTGGTAAAGTCTACTATTTTGCAAGTTATATTTCTATACAACATTTGTGTATACTTATGTAAGCAATACATCATCTTTTAAACTTTACTGTGTTGTGTATCTTCAAGTTGAGTTCCCTCTGGCATTTGAACCTGTGTTGTATGTATTTTTGTTGTAAATAATTTTTACAAACGAAACTTTTAGGGGTTTTAAATTCTAAACTAAGTTTGTACGTTGCACCATCAAAATTTAAAATTATATTACACTTATTATTCCTAATATTTTATCATGATGATTAAATATGAGATTGATGACGATTGATTGATGGGAGAAACTGGCCTCGATAACAAGTAGTGATACAACTGCCCATCCTCCTCCTCATTGCAAAGGCATAGCTCTTTCATTGTGCAAGTGTTGATTGATAGTGATTATAAAATTTCTAATGAAAATTTTGTAGAAAGGAATATATTTGTGCATATTTGTCAAGTTTGAGAGATTAGTGAAGAATTATGCAAAAGCCAAAGTCCTAAATTGAGGCATTTGGGAATGAACAAATTAATAACCCTGACAGTGAGGGCATGAGTGAATGTGTTTTTGGCAACAATGCCCTCTAATTTAATATTAAAAAAAAAAAGAAGTTAATACCTGATTTGGTCTCTCGACTATTAAGATTTCACCACTTTAGTCATCAACTTCTAAATTTGCTCAATTTTATTTCCAATTGTGCAACTATTAATCAAAATGGTCCTAATCAGGACTATTTGGTTTGAATTAAAGACTATTTTGAGTAAAAATTGTATAGTTGAGGATGAAATTGAACAAGTTTAGAAGTCGATGATCAAAGTTGTGAAATCCTAATAGTCGAGGGACCAAATGGAGTATTAATTCAAAAAATAATAAAACAAAGAAGTAACGTGCGGTTACGAAAATGACAAAAAGTGTAACATTCATAAGAATTTAAGGATGAGAAGTGGGCATGTGTAACAAGTATGAACAAAATTTATAACTACTTTATAGTTTAGGAGCAAAGACTCCAATTTTTTTTTTTTTCAAAAATGTGCGAAATAATTGAGTATGTTTGACTAAGTGTAAGCCATGGAGTCAATTGGATGGTGGACGGCTTTACACCTAAAATAATTGAGTCAATTGAAGGAACACAGCATCATATAACTCTTAGATGATCTATCTTCCACGAATATTCATAAAAAGAGGCAATGATCGTCTAGTTATGTGTGAATCCATTATCACTACTTAACTCGTAATGCATTGGAGCTTGCTCGGGAAGCCTTGTCCAAATCTGACCGTGTTAACTATTTTTCGATTCCTTTTCCTTGTATTGCTCGTGTTTTAGAGCTTGACTTCTATTAATCTAAGTTTCTCGTTTTTTTCTTCAAAAAAAACTCGTAATGCACCCAGTATCTTATGGTTCGATGATATCATTGTTATCCTTTCAAATAGAAGATCACAAGTTTGAGTGAACTACATCTCTATGCAAAAATTTGCTTAATTAAATCATTTAATTTATTGCGATCAAATTAATAATATGATCCAATAATATTTTGTTTTCGGTAAGGAATACCCCTCTCCCAACTTGACAATCAGCTCATATATATACTAGTCTTTTCTATGCGCGATATGCAAAAACATATGCCTAATATTTATATTTTAAATAATAAGTAACAAATTCTTATTAATGACCTTGTAGTCTAGTGGCATTCAGTTGCATCTCTCATGTGGAAGGGGGTGGGTTCGAGCCTCAGTGGAAGGGGGTCAGTAGCACTCAAAAAAACAAATTCTTATTAGTTAAAATCTAAATGAAAAAAATTATTTATTTATATTAATTCAATATATAATCTATACTATATATAAAAGTATTATCCTCCTCCAGAATTTTCCCGCCCAAACGTANGGGTATTTTAGTAATATAGTAATTATTATAATAATATGAATAAAAAAAAATTTATCCACGCACACGGGTAATAAGACAATTATTTGTTCTAATTCAAGCTAGGAAAACATCAGAAAACATAATCGATCCAATCAATTTCATCAATTGCGCTATATAATATTCGATGTTATAATATATATAATTGTATATTGATCTAAATATTCTTTAAATATTATAACAAATCCATTCCGTGCAACGCACGGGCGAAAATACTAGTTATAATAATATGAATATTAATAATATTAAATATTATTATTATAGAATAATATTAATGATAGAATAATATTAATTATAATTGGTTATAATAGGTTATTAGTAAGTATGGTAATTATTTAGATACAAAAATTATGAATATCAATCATATTATATTATATATGTATATATAAATATAGTATTATCCTATTATACTTATATGTAATTATGAAATTTACAGTTACATACATTCATATGGAAATAGTTATTATATAAATAAATATCTTACAATACTAAGGGTTGTTTACCAAAATGGAAAAATGGAGAATTTTCTG
>CM008343.1:20657115-20669354 GCA_002525835.2 Ipomoea batatas
ACATTATTTTATATTTACTCTTAACCATTTTGAAATATCATCATTTAAAAAATAAATTTCCCCAATGTAAGGAAACTATTTTAATGAATTAGCAGTTGAGCCAATTTATGGACTTGTCTGCTAGCGAATGAATAAATATATGGGGAGAGGTGGAATGCATTAAGTCTTGTGTGGGCCCATGCATGGCCCACTTTGAAATAATATAGTTAAATTTGTATTTAGGAATTTTTCACAATATTTTATAGCCAATCATTGGTGCTATTAAAATCCATACTGTACAACTGGACAATAGATTTAAATATTTCTTAATCATATTTTTACCCTCTCTCTTAAGAAATCCTCAGTCACACTTAGCTTAAAGTAATAAATATTATATTCTATTAATATCATATTAACGTATTATATTATACAATGTGGGTATTTCATAAATAACGGTTAGCTGTTAGTTGATTTTGTTAGTGAGTTTAATTAGTTGATAGCATTAGCTGATTATAGAAAGATATTTGGTAAACTAGCTGTTAGCCGAAAGCTAATTACATGCAAAATGACTTTTTTTAAGAAGCTTATCGAAAAACTACTTTGTGCAGCTTTTGAATTTTAGTATTTTAGAACAATAAGCTAATTAATCAAACACTTATATTGAATGTTTAACCAAGTCAAACAGCTAATAGTGATTAAATAAGTCAAATTTAGCTGATATGTTACCAAATAGAGCTAATATAATAGTTAACGAAGATGAGTATATGTCCACTACAATAAATTAAAACGGCTTAAAAATAAGAAGAAATTGTATTATTCAGATGAATATTCCTTCAATAAGTTGCTCACAAAATGTTTTGATTGAAATTTAAATGAGTTTCTTTGAAATTTTTGACATAAAAATAAAGTCTCAAGTTTTAATCAAAGTGATGTTGAGTTGGAGACATGATTCCAAATTAAATCAGAAAGATATTATAATCAAATAATGTATAATTTTCTTTGGACCAAAAGATTTGGAATGCTTATAAATATTTATTTAGTTAATATAATAATTGAGTATTTTATTCTTTCTAGGTGCAGTGATGCATGTTATACGAAGCATATAAAAAATGAACATATTTTATTCATGATTGTTTGGCTGTAGTGTAGAGGTGTTACAATCACGGATTTTCCTATCAAAGTATTATTATACTTTGGGAAAGTTGAACAAGAAAGAGGAAAAAGAATGAAAACTTCACTTATAAATTTTAAAATTATAATAATATTCTAAATAATAATAATAATAATAATAATAATAATAATAATAATAATAATAATAATAATAATAATAATAATAAACATCTAATACTATTATTATATGCAATAATTAAAAATTGTTATTAAAAGATTTCGATTAAAGCTTTCATGTATTCGATAAAATTAAATAAACATTTCTGTTTACTAAATTTTCATTTTATCAATGAATAAAATTCATTTTAAAATCATGTTCAATAAAATACTCTTTTAGAGGCTGATCTTCTGATTTCATTTCATAATTTTCTAGTATTATAAAAGCAATAATTTTGGACAAAGAATTAATTAAATAGAGAGTTTGATAAGCTAGTGCAATTACTTTAATAAGTGGTATACCTCAGCCTCTAAAAGAAATATATATAATTTCTATGTGCACGCAATATTCAAATTATTTTAGAATTTGACTACCTATAAGGCTATAAATTATATGAAATGTTTATGGTGGCTATTGACATTGCTCTGATTAATATTTAATATATTCTTTTATGTATGCCCAATTGCATAAGTTGTACGGAGTATATGATATTTCAATACAATCGGTCCATAATCAGGTGAGAACCATGGCCGAGGTGAGAACGTGTGGACAAATTCAAACCAATGATCTAGTAGATCTAACGGTTGAAAATAAATAAAATTTTATAATATTTATGGAAATAACTTTGCTCATTTTAAAAATTTGTAATATTTATGAAAATGACCCCGCTAATTTTTTACTTGATTTCTCAACCATCAGATCTTGCATATCAACGATTTGGATTTGTCCACAAGTTCTCACCTGGGGAGTGGTTCTCATATGATTGATTTCGATTGTTGGCATTATAAATATATTAATTATGATTATACGATAAATAACAAATGTATTGAACAATTACAACCAATAATCTTTGTCAATTTAATACAACAAATATAATTTAATCTAAAAGTCTTTAGTATTAATAATCTAATTTAAATAAGTCTTAGCAAATTTGCACATAAAGTTTGTTATTTAATAGGACTAATATATGGTTATCATTTATTTTTAATTTCAGGCTGAAGAGGAAGAAAAGGATTTCTTAAAGATAAGAATTGAAAGTGCAATTGCAACTCTGAATGATCCAGATAGTCCAATGAGCACCTAGGAATTTGATCAAACAGATCGAAACTTGTTTTACAATTCTGTATTCTAAGTTTGTGTTCTAATTAAGTTTGTACTTTAGTCTTCTTGATAGGTATGTAGTTGGATGGGTGTATTCATTGTTCATAAATTAATAATATTACACTCATCTCATTATATTGAGGAAAAAAAATGTAAATCTAAAGGCGGGAACTTTTTTTCTTTAATAGTGAGGGGATCAAGGGGATTAGGGGATTATTAATCAAGTACTACATACTTGAATCAAATGTGATAGTGTTTTCAAAAACACAAAATCTTAGGTGAAATTGTATTATTATGGGTTTTGGTTTGCGAAATGAATTTGAAAATATATTCAAGTCACATAAAAAAAAAAAAAAAAACCAAAAGGTTTAGTCTTTCTTAGCCTTCTTGGAATGTTGACCGTGCTCCACCATGTTGGCTTTAGCGCCACCAAAGACAGGACCCTTCCTGTCAGTTTTCCTATTCCCCGCCTTAATTCTGAGTCGCTGGATCAGGTCCTCCAGGTTCATCTCCTTTCGCTTGTGCTTAAGGTAATTTTTGAAGTCCTTCCACCCTGGAGGCAGCAAGTGGATCATTGATGCCACTAGAAAGGACTCACTAATTTGCATGCTCTCGTCACGGATTTCATCAAAGATTAACTGTAAATCTTCACCCTGACTTAGCACGGTCTTGGAATCAACCATTTTAAAGTCGAGGAATCGGCCAACAACAAATTTCTTTGCGCCAGCATCCTCGCTTTTGTACTTATGATCCAAAGCTTCCCACAGCGCTTTCGCTGTGCCAATTTTACGATATACATCGTAAAGACCATCACACAACCCGTTCAAAATTTAGTTGTGGCAAAGGAAGTCCGAATCCTTCCAAAACCCAACCGCCATCACAGATTGTGGATCATCTTGTTTCAACTCAAGCACTTTCTAGGTCAAGAACCTTGCCAAGCCGAGAGTAGCCAGGTAGAACAGCATCTTTTGCTGCCACCTCTTGAAGTTCGAACCAGTGAACTTCTCCGGCCTTTCGGCCGAACCACTTGGTGCCGAAGGTACCCACATCGTAGGGATATACCACTCAACGCCCACACCATTTTGTGAACCAACGTTCACTGGTGCTTGGGAATGTGCAACTTCGTTTCCGCTCCCACCATTGTTGTTCTCAACAACATTCTCGCCCTCATAAACTGGAAGTGCATGATTCTCCGTTTTTTCAAGATAAACAGAGAAATAAGGTTTTAAGCTTGTTTTAAATAATATTATGAAAATAATATTTTCAGAAAATAACAAGCACAAAAGAAACGAAAGGAATTTCTGGACAAGGGTAAGCTTGAGTCGTGTACTTGCTACACTGTCCTTAAAACCTTATTTGCTACCTCCCACGGTGCTAGGAACGTTGTAGCCTAGGTTTCCCAGGATAAAACAAGCTTCAATTTCTAGTTTGAGCACTCAAACTTAGAAACCCAGCGAACAAGAACAAAGGCCTGAACACAGTATGCAAAGAAGGGAGTAGAAGCAGATTTTCGAGATTCTGTGTAAAATGCAGCTTCTACCATCAACTTATATAGGAGTTGCTGGATTAATAACATTTAATCATAGGCACTCAATCTGATCATAAAACCATGTTTGTAACTCCTGTAACGGTAGAGCACTACCTGAGAATTGATTCAAATAATAAAATTTGGAATTAACCCGGAATTAATTCTGTAACGGATGAATCAAAACTTGAAAGGTCACTACCCGAGACAAGGAGTCACACCGAGGTGATCAGATTACACGAATGGACTAGGATTCGGCCAATGATTCGGGCTACGAAAGGCCGAACCATTACGCGAGTCGTCCGAACCAGTCTGGTTCACGGCTTAGGTCGAACCCACGAGTCCTTGGGCGAGGACTAGGAGACCACCACGAGTCCTTCTTGGCTGAGGACTAGAGACCGAATCCGAATCCTTGTTGGCCGAGGACTAGTGGAGTCCGAATCCTAGTGGCTTCGTGTTGGAAAAAAAAGTCTCGAAAATTTGGCATGCCAATTTTCCGAATGACATTCGTGCCCGCACACACGAGTTCAAGCTTTTTCGAACTCATTTTGGGATTTGATTTGCACCCTCCTGCGCGTGAGAGAGAGCCTCTATGCTATACAATTCACTAAGCCTAAGAAAAGCTCTTGTATAAATAGTGGTGCAAACCCACTTCCCAAATCAATGTGGGACAAAGCCTTATTCTAAAGCTTTCCCACCATTTTTCCAACTCAAATGGGTCAACTTTGAGAACCAATTTCTCATTCACCCATTATTTGTTTTGTGCGTACAATATATCAATCTCTTCGTCTAACTACGAAGAACCCGAATCCACTTTGACCCGACCCAAATCGGAAGTGAACCCCACATTTATTTGTACCACAAAATAGCCACTTAAATTATCATTTTATACTATTTTTCCAACACCTTCTTCACCTTTGTGGGATCATTAGGTGCAACTCTTTGCATCTTGAATAATATTATTTCATTCATCCATTCATATGGGGTAAACAATATGGCTAACACCTCATTTCTCTTTATGCTTGGAGTGTCCACCTCAACTATCTAAGCTATTTGAGACACATATTCAAGATGTTTATCTAGCCCTTGGGTCAAAAGTGACAGAAGGTCGACCTCCCTATATTTTGTCCATGGTATCTACTTTAACTCCTATCGACTAAACTCTTTCAGGAAATCTAAGACTATCTCTTTATACTGTTTCATTCAATCTTCCTAGGTTTCAAACTTCCTGTTAACCTGCCTGACCATCAATCGAGAATCGGATCTTATCTTTAATCCCTGAACCTGTAGGGAAATTAGTGAATCTCATTCCCCAAATCAACACCTATGCCTAATTAGTAAGTATACAAATTCAATTAGGCAAATAAACCTATTATTTTTTAAGTACAGAAAAGTGAGTAACGACTGTTACTCACAAGAATATGATGAGGAATCAATTAAGTAATTAAAAAAAATAAAAGATTAATCAACAACCATGAAGAACAAGGAGAATATAAATCACAATTAATGAGACCAACTAGCGATAAAAAGTACTTGAACCTATGAATCTCGATTGACCACAATAAATAAAGGCCCAAAACAATTTCTTACATATGAGTGTACAATACCTCCTAATTTAGGCTAATACATTTTTCAAGAGTATTAACAACTAATTCCTAGGTTGGTTAACCAAATCTCTTCTAAATTAAAATTCCAAAGATTAAATTAAAGATTTATGAGTTCTACTGAAGAGTTTTACTTGGACACAAAGGATTGATGCCATCTTATCTTTAGGATAGCATACTATTATTCCTTTCAATCATGTGGTGATCTAGACATACAAATGATATCTAGCTACATCGCAATTATATGCATCAAACATGAACTTAGTGAGTTGGCAATAATTAACCCAATGATAATGAAAAATGAATGAACCAAAAGATAAACAATTACATTAAGGTAAAAAAAAAAAATTAAAAACAAGGTTTCATCCTAGAGTTCATAATAAATTCAAAAACTACGAGTTTAGCCTCTAAACATTGAGGCAAAAATAAAAGAAACAAATAAACAATAGAAGAATTCAATAACATATAAAACCCCTTTAGTTTGCGAACATATCTTGCGTCCCAGCTTTCTCAAGGTGTAAAAATGTATCATAGAGCATGGTTGAAGTCCACAAAAGTGTTTTGGACCGTATCCTAGAAGTCTTGGGTTGAAAATTCTCCCAAATGGATTAAAATGCCACTTAAATGGAAGCTTGCTACCATTGACATGCCCTGACATGGCTGTCTCAAAGGGCGTGTCGAAATATGCCTATTTTCAACTTCTAGGTGTGTTAAAGCTAAGAGACACCGCCCAGGTATCACTGGTTATAAGTATGATTCTCTTGAAACTGTTAAAAGAAATGAAATCCAGGTGTGCATATGACATATTTATTACTAGTAACTTTTAATCTCTCTAGATTTTATTTATGAATCAAACATGAATTAATAAGCTTGTAATTATTAATTCAAGAACGATAAATAACATGATTGAATCAAAGGATAAAACAATTGTAGTAAGGCAAGAAAATATTAAGAACATGTTTTCATCCTAGGATTCATCATAAATTTAAGTACTACAACTTTAGCCTCTAAACGTTGAGGCAAAAATGAAAGAAATCAAATAAACGATAAAAGAATTCAAGGCCGGACATAGAAAAACCTCTTTATTCTGCAAAGAAATCTTGCTTCCAAACTTTCCTGATGTGTAAAGATGTCTTCAAAAGAGTGATTGGAGCCCTCAAAAGTATCTTGGATAATTTCCTTGAAGTCTTGGGTTGAAAAGTTTTCGAAAAGGGTTAAAACGCTACTTACATAGAAGTTTGCAAGCTTTGATACACTCCCAACATACATAGCGCGTGTTGAAATCTGCCTATTACCAACTTCCAGCATGTCAAGGAGATACCACGCCAAGCGATACGACCTTGTTCTAGGGTGTGTTAATTTCTACCTTTTCATGGACACTTGAATCACGCCAAATGAACTTCGTATAAAAGAAATGACCAAATTAAATACTATCAGTATGTTGCAAGGCATTTTTGGGGGGTGCGGGGATTACGCTACTGGGCACACCGGGGTGCACTGCCCATGCTAGCCACGCCGCAGCTGAGCGTGGGCGGTCTCAACCCTGCTACAGTGGCAGCTTGCCAAGTCGGTCTAATCAACGGCACCTCTCACTTGGATCACCATGCCTTCCTCCTTACTCGCCCATAAAAAAAATCATTTCTTCTTGAGAACCATTCTCTTTTACCACCAATCATTATTGTATGGACCATGGTCCACACAGCTATGTGGACCAAAAATAAAAAATCATTTCTTCTTGAGAACCATTCTCTTTTACCACCCTCCAGACCAAGACTTTCAGTCTTTCACAATAAAATAGCTTCCAAGAGCCCATGGCCCATCAATTTCTATGAATTTATTACTATTAAAACTCTAAATACAATGAAAAAAATATCCAAAAACTTTACCATTGATATTATAGGAAGCAGACCGAAAAAGGGATGGGATGATGCTGAACCGTTTTGGCTGGCCGGGAAGTCCAATGCCTTAAAGCAACCCCAAAAAGCATCTCATAACCTCCTCTTACAAGGACTTGAATTTGAATATTTTGTGCTGTTTCTTCCACTATACTCCATCAATCAATTTCACCATTGAAGCACACACACTTCGCCGCTAGTACTGAACCATCAGAACTGCAACTCAATTCCAGATCTTCACCCATTCTGTCTTTCCTCAGGTGAATCCCAATTGCTCACACTATACACACATTCCGTTAGATTGAATGGGTAACTTCACTTCCTTTTCTTTCAGTGCGGATGGATTGTTTGTTTGTTAGTATTTGCGAGAATTCTTTCTTGAATCTTTTCATGGTTATTTGCAAATTTTGGGTAGTTATTTTTTTCTTGAATTTAGGACTTTTCTGTCTTTGTCTGGAAGACTTCAATTGCTAGTGGTTGAGTTGATCAGGACTCTCCAATTCTGATTTATTTGGGGAACTTGAATGAACAAAGAAAGCCTGAGTACTAATTATCTCTACCAGAAAATTCTTGTGCTACACTGCTACTCTGTGAAACTTGAAATTTTGCATCTTTAGTACTTAGTCTAAACTGTTTGTGAAAATTCTTGGGTAAATTCTCAATGGCATTTAATGGGAATCATGCCCTTAGTTCTTTAATTTGGAATATGTGTGATCTCCTTTACTAATTGAAATGCTCCTTCTAAATTCCTAATTGTTTTTCAATGATGATAGTTTGATACTTGCATCTAGGTATTGACAGTTATTAATGTATCCTTCATATATATGGATCTTTCAGGGATGTATGTATTTTCCATTTACTTGATTTCCGTTTTCTGAAATTTGATTTTTAGTTTTTCTCTTCTGGTTCCTTTTCAGTTTCATGTATGACAAATCAATATGCCAGGAACAGTGAAGAGAGAAACTCATAAAAATGTTGACAAACTCATTCAAATTAAAAATGGAACAAAAAAATCTCTCAAGAAGAGGCCAAAGCTAAATCCAAAACATCAAAAGACTAGTTCATGTTTGTCAAAGAAGATGGCTATTGAAAACCCACGTGAAGGGAAGGGGAAAGGCTCTTCAATAGGGAAAACACTTCAGAAAGCAATTTTTAGTAAAACTAAATCACCAGAAAAGCAGTCTGCATTGACCAGCAAAGTACGGAAGCTTCAGAAAGTTGATTCCAAGAAAAATGGGGGAAATGAGGAGGCTGACATTGAATATGATAGGTTAAAGAAAAGGAGAAGGGCAAAGAGAAGGAAGCGCAATGCAGAGCTTGATGAGGTTTCTCGTTTGCACAGGCGGACTAGGTACCTCCTGATAAAAATGAAACTGGAGCAGAACCTGATTGATGCTTACTCCACAGAAGGTTGGAAAGGCCAGAGGTATATACTGCTTGTAATTTTCTTTGATTATGTTGAAGAGAAGCTTCTTCTCATATATATTAGCATAGCTATAATCAAATCAGAGTACACATTCATTGAATAGAATTAGTAATGTCAAGCAATGATTATATATTGAAGGGTTTGAACATACTAGCTACAAACATAAAATTGAAAACATATCCTGAATAGTCCTTTCTATGTGAATTCAATTATTAGATACTGAACACATTTAAGTTTTCTTTTGCGAGTTTGTTTAAAGATGATAATGGAACATTAGCAGGTTCAGGGTATGACATTCTCTGTATGCATAAGAATATAATCTTGCAATATTGCACATTTGTGCAAGGATATCCTCTATCTTAGAAGTAGTCTAAGATGATGTGACATGAAATATACAGGTGTGGCAGAGTAGCTAGGCAACTTATAACATAAATTGTAATGTACTTATTCAGTTATTCTTTGGTATGCAGAAAGAATCATAGTTTTGAAAGAGAAATTTGCATGTATTATAAACCAAAGCTATAACAAAAATTAATGAAAGTATGCTGCTTTTGTTTAGATCAATGCAATTATTACAGCATTGGCTTTTTCCATTAATAGAAACTTATTTTTATTGTCAGTCGGGAAAAAATTAAACCAGAAAAAGAACTGGAGAGGGCAAAATTGCAAATATTAAAGTGTAAGCTTGGGATAAGGGAAGCGGTTCACCAACTGGATTTGCTGAGCTCTGTAGGGCACATTGATGATGAAGTTATTGCTCCAGATGGTTCTGTCCACCATGAACATGTAATCATCCTTTAATATATTCTTTGGCTTCTGTTAATTCATTGCTGGTGCATAGTGTATGTATCTTAACATGATTATGATTGCATAATTTTCGTCCATAAATGTTTGTGGGGATTCCTAGATTTGAAGGGCTTGCTATCTCCCTCTTAATTGAAGACTGCAGATCTATAAATAGGCGGTAAACTCATACCTAAGATTTGTAGTAGTTTTATTTTAACTAGTATGCACAGCGAACTTGAACCCAAGAGATGTTGTAGTTATATATTAACTAAGATTTAGTGATTCAGTATGGTGAGTAGTGACTTACTCGTGCTTTCAGATAATATGTGCAAAATGCAAATTGCGTGATGCTTTCCCAGACAATGATATCATACTTTGTGATGGAACATGTAACTGTGCTTTTCATCAAAAATGTCTTGATCCTCCGCTATCAACAGAGAACAGTGAGTCATCCTGTAATCTGGTTTTCAAATGTTTCTATAATCTTCCACCAATCATCTTTAAGTTATAGGTTTATAATTATATCAAACAGATTATATCTGGTTTTGAATAATGCTTATCACAACTATTTTTAATGGATTCATTAAATTTGCAGTTCCTCCAGATGATGAGGGCTGGTTTTGCAAGTTTTGTAAGATTAGGATGGAGATAATTGAATCTACAAATGTTCATCTTGGGACCCACTTTGCTGTGAACAGTAATTGGGAGGTAGAGTTATTTTAAGGACCCACCCTTTTCTTTTTCATGTTGACTAGATTTCTGGTTGTCTTTTATGATTTTCTAAACAATTCACTAGCAAACTGAATATGTGTCTCTTGGAAAAGCAGGATATCTTCAAAGAAGAAGCTGCTTTGCCTGGAGGTGGGGATTCCTTGCAATGTCCTGAACATGAATGGCCATCTGATGATTCTGAAGATGATGATTATGATCCTGAAAAAATTGAGAATAGCAGTAGCAAGAGTATTAGTAACCGAGAATCTGATGATTCTGATGATGCAAGTAGTTCAACCAGTTTGGGCTCGCTTGAGGATGAACTGTTTGTTTTTACTGGAAGGCCAGAGGAGAGTATTGGATTTGAAAACAACTCTGCCGACATCATTGCTATGTTAGATTCCGATCAGACAACTGATTTTGAAGTTTTAAATGGCCCTAGACACAGAACAAGTGTGGATTATATAAAGCTAAATGACGTAAGTGTCTTGCTTTAAAAAAAATATGCATGACCAATGATATTTTGCTGTTTACAAATCATCGCACAATTTTCTAAGGAACTGTCAAATTAATTTTTTTTTTTCAATTATGTGTCTAATGAGTGATAGACTGATAGTTAACTTTTGACCCTGTGCCACCCACCTTCAGCAAGGTGGGAAATCTCTTGCTATAATCCACACACTATCAAAATCATGTTTCTGAAGATTTGCATTGTTTCAATTGTTAATAGGGCCGTAATGTGAATTTTCTAATCTATTTCACAGGAATTATTTGGTAAGAATCCTCCTATGAATGAACAAAATAGTGAAGATGAAGACTGGGGTCCTACAAAAAGAACTCGAAAGAAAAAGGAGTTTGAATCGGATGCAGCCAACACTCTTATGACCCTTTGTGAAAATGAAAATGATTGCCAGGAAAAGCAATCTACCGAAGTAGAAGAGAAATCATATAGTGGAAAAACTAGAAGGTCAATATTCAGGATTCCCCCAAATGCTGTTGAGGTATTTTATGCTTGCTTTAGATTATATTTTCTAACTTGAAACAATTAACTGTTTGGATTCTATGTTCACAATTCATTCTTGCATCCTGTACTAGAAGCTTCGCCTCGTGTTTGCTGAAAATGAACTTCCATCTAAAGAAGTGAAGGATAACCTTTCAAAGGAGTTAGGTCTTGACTCTGAAAAGGTAATATAGCCATGTTAACAAGAAGTAATTGATTTCCTAATAGGTAAAGCTGTTGAATCCTATATTATAATGGTTGCCACTGATTGCTGAAACCAATTAAATGTAAGAGCTTTTTAAGGTGCTTCAGTTGTCAGTTGCTTAACACAATGATTTTCTGATTTAGCATCAGAAAACTAGATTGCAATTCCCAATGTTATTAGTTGTGCTCAATAACCTTCTCTATTTCCTATTTCTAGGTGAACAAGTGGTTCAAGAATGCTCGTTATCTTGCATTGAAGGGTAGAAAGGTGATCACTAAATGAAATATTCAAATATTTTTCATTTCACAGCTAAATTGGACTGCAGTTCTCTTTTGACTATGTTTTTGTAATATATACCTTCGTATTCATTTTATTAGCTTCTGCTTGTCAATTTTTAGATAAAGTCGACTTGCATTAAACATTTACTTCTAACATGAAATTTTCAAGCATCTTATTTCACTAATCTGTGAATACTAGAAGGTAGAGAAAACGAATCCGAGCAAAGTTGTTAGTCCTATAGCATCAGAGGAATGTGCAGCAGATACGGTTAAAGGAAAAATTACAGAGGAAGTTACCGCAAAAGATGTGGCCACTGAATGTGCAGTTCAAACACCAAAGAATCTGAAACAAACTTATAGGAGAAAGAGTGCACAGAAGCTGATTTGTAAATCAAAGAAAAT
>CM008343.1:20669799-20687525 GCA_002525835.2 Ipomoea batatas
TGTTCACCTAGTGAAAAAAGGGACCAAAACTGTCACCTTATGTAAAATTGGAAGGTCAATCATGTTCACATTCACAATTGAGGCACTAAATTGCTATTTCGTGTTAAGTACAGTGAAGAAAAACACTATTTTCTCTAATGTACACTTGCTTTAAATCTGTTTGAATTATATTTTTCATGAAGTTGAAGTTTTTAAGTGAAAAATCAGTTCCAGCATATTCTGAATGTAACTAGTTTCGTGTAAGCCTCTATGTGCATGTAACTCATTTAAAACATCACATCCTTTATCTTTAACGTTCTCCACATGCAATCAGGCAATTGTAGAATTTGGTGATGATATGAGTCTCAAACTTCTGAGAGAGCGAGTGAAGAAGGAGAAAAGAAGATTATTATGTTTCAATGCAAAAGGTGGAGAGCTGGAAGCTGAAGCTGAAATGGAAAGGCTCTGTAGAATCAAGAACAAGGTAGAAAAACTCCAGTTGGTTCTGTTAAGACTTCGTGATGCTCGTTCTAACAAAATGGTGGAATCACCTACACCAAATTCTCCGTTTATGTATGTACCTGTTGCAGAGCTCAAAGAGAAAACACAGGTTTCGTAATACATTCTTTGTATGATTAGAGGATATAGGACCTTGTAGGCCAGCAGAATAGGTACAAGGCTCAATATAAAAGGTCTCGGGATCACTACTTGCTCCCCTCGGTTGTACGAAAAATTAGAAATGAAGGAGGCTTTTGGTTAAAAGGTTCAAAATGAATTTGCAGAAGCAGCAGATTCATGTTTTTAATGTAATCACAAGTCTTCATTTTGTATGTATAATAAAAATAATGTAGGTAAATCTAAAATTGCTAATTTTGTGATCTCTCCTGTGTCTCTATGCATTGTAAGGAATGACAAAAAGACTTGGGTGTATAGATTGTTAGATATTTATGAAAAGGTAGCCAAAGCTTTTAGAAGACCAATGCTGTTGCAATGTCAAACATTGTGCATTTCTTTATGGGTTCGTTCTTGAAAGTTGAAACTTTCATACAAAACATTGTTTAAGGGTATCTTCAGTAGTGAGATTTTTGAATCGGTTTTTGAGGTGCCACTAGGAGAGAAGGAAAATAGAAGAAATTAAAAAAGAAAAAAAATCAAAGAGGAAAAAGGATCAAATAAGCCTTTAAATATTATCCAAAAGTGCAATTAAGCCCTCAAAGATTTAAAAAGTTCAATTAAACTTGTCATTTTGGATCATTTAAACCCATATGACCGGTTGTTCACCTTGAACAACCGGTCATAATTTTTCCGGCCAAGATTCCGGCGGCCGAAATTTCATCCCCAACTAATAGCGTTGGAGAAGACGATCGCACTATTCGTCCGTTCGTCTTTTCCACGACGCGTTGAGCTCCGGCGAGGAATTGCAGAAAGCGGCAACGTGGTGGCGATGAAGGAATGTTTGGCGGAGGGAGCTAACGTGAACGGGAGAGATCAGAATGTTCGACAGAAGAAGCTTTCAACTTTCCACCTACATGAACCCATTCATGTGATTCACCAAATGAAAGAGCTTTCTTGCCGAGTGAGGCGCTTGATCTTGTGATTCTATCTGGCAAATCATTATCATCATCCTCCACATCGCTAAATGAAACAACATCCTCATTTTTGTACAGCAGTTTGGGTTTCTCTGCATCCTCATTTTTGAATAGCAGTTTGGGTTTCTCGGCATTTGAAACCTCTATTTCTGCAGCTTTTGAAGCCTCAGTTGAAGTAAATGTCTTCCGTAGGTGATTATTGTTCCCTTGCAAGCTACCGTCCTTGATGTTATCAAGGGAGCTGTGCTGAGTGTCAGAGTGTTTGGAAACTTCTCCCCCGCCTTCTTATTTTGCAATTGCTGCATAAGAGTATCCTTCACTTTCACAAACTGGTTCGTCTTCTCCACGACGTGTTGAGCTCCAGCGAGGAATTATAGAGAGCGGCGACGTGGCGACGGTGAAGGAGTGGATGTCTGCTCAGTGGTGCTCCTCGTTGAGATCGGGGCCGTACTCCTTGGCTCGGCGGGCTGGTATGACGACCTCCGCGGGGGCTCGGGCTTCGAAACTATAGGCTAGTGAGAAAGGTGTCTCGCCCGCAGCCTTCCGAGGGGTAAATAGTTCATCGCTACTATCAAGTACTTCCTCTTGCCCGACCCCATAGGTAGGGCTCTTACTATGTCCACCCCCATCTAGAGAATGGGATCACTGAGCTGATGGGGTATAGTTGGTGGCAGGTTGGCCCGGGCTGGTCTAGAATTGTTGGCACGTCTTGCAGCTCCTTATTACATAATCAACACATTCCTTAGCTATGTTGGGCAAAAAATACACCTATAGGATAGCTCTCTGAGCCATGGTGTATGTAGGCCCCTTGGTGGGCCGAGTAGGTCCCCTTGTATATCTCTTCATAGACTAATCTCGCCCCCTCGAGGTATAGACATCACAACAGGGTGCCATTATAGGACTTCTTGCAGAGTGTATCACCGAGGAGCAGGTAGGTTCTCGTCACCTACTTGGCCTCGGTCTTGTTAAAGGGAAAGCTGCCCATAATATGTTCTTCCGTTACGTAGTGAGCATGGGAGTCCCCCTTATACTACCGTTAGGGAATGCCAAGGTCAGGGCCGGCACACACGACCACGATCATATGGTTGATTACATTTTGCTAATCCTACTAGTGAAAACATATGTCAATATTTGGAGTCAAAGCCCCTCATTTACCTTTGAAACATAAAATAGTGCTTCAGGTTGTGGTGAGTTGACCTCCCTCCCAACTTGAGTCCCTAGGCTCGGGGAAGCTAGGTGCTCAAACTATCACGCCCCCTAGAAAAGGGTGGGGTAAGTGTAGGCACCCATCGAGAGGCATCGAGGCTGAGTAGGGGGACTTGAACACCTCCTTGGAGCCCTTCCACGAGGTGGGTTAACAAGGGGGTAGCTTGTTGGAGCGCGACCACCCCCTCTTGGAACTCGTCCACTCTCTTCCGGAGCTACTCGACCTCATCAAGGCGAGAGCTTAGGGTTCGCTGACTAGTCTCTCCCGAGTGCTCGACTTGGGAGGTATGCTCTCGTCGCGGTTGGGCTCGGGGTCCACGGCTCGACGATCTTCGTGAGTATGACTCCTCACTTGGGGTCCTTTCTCGGTTAGCCTTGGGCCTAGTCTGTCTTGGGTTGTCATGCGGGTGCCCAACCACTCCAAGGCGGACTTGGCTTGGGTTGGCCTCCCTCTAATAGCGTCTCTATGTCGATCTCGGCTGGTGCCACCCCTTCCTCGCCTATTTGACGGTCGAGGTGAGTTGACCTCCCCCTCAACTTGAGTTCCAGGTGCTCGGGGTGGACGGGTGCTCAGCCCACCATGCTCCCTTAAGGTGGGTCGGGGCTCCGCGGGAGGCCCCGAGGCCAAGCTAGGGGGCTTGGAGACCTCCTTGGAGTCCCTCCATGAGGCGGGTGAGCCCAAGAGCTGCCTGCTAGATGGTTGCCCACCCGTGTGGGGTCAGTGGGGCGGTAAGGGCCGACTTCTCGTTACGATTGTTGGTGAGGCGGTTCCTCAGGTCGCTCGTCGATCTCACGGAAAGGGTTCGTTGCTGACTAGTAGTCCCGTTAAACTGTTAATTATATGTAATATATATTTATATTTATATATTTATTAAAATTTTATTTAAAAATGTACCTAGTGATAAAAAAAAATACTAAAGATGAACTCACATATAAATTGTTAATTTGTTATGTTTCAAATAACTTTTATAATAAAAGATAGTTTTTAATTGTTCGGGCTATCGGGCTAGCCCATTTAATTTTGGGCTAGCCTTATCGGGCCACCGGACTTATTAGTTTCGGGCTCATCGGCCTAATTTTTTATCGGGCTAACCCGTTCAGGCTATAGCCCTGTCGGTTTCGGGTTTTTCGGGCTAGCCCATCGAGTTCGGGCCCGATTGACATCCCTAGTCCTAATAAAACCATCAATTGAAGTGGAACTTTAAAATTGAGCTAGCCCGTGGGACCACTAGTTGTTTGCCTAGATGACTAGTTGCAAGAAGAAAAAATAATCTAGAAAACAAGAAAATGATGAAAATGAGAAAAATACAAAAATAGAAAATGATGGGAAATCAACTTTAATCTGGGGTCATCCCTGGCTACCTGTCCAGATTGACCCAATGATTCACACACCCATGCCAGCTCAGCTAAGTGGTTCACTTGTCTCTAGGTTAATTGACGATGACACCGGTTCCTGGGATCACTCTATTCTCACAGATATTCTGGAGCCTTCTGATGTGGACCGTGTCTTAAGAATCCCTATTTCCCCGGACTATGAGGACTCATGGTTTTTGTATGGTGACCCGAGGGGATGCTACACAGTCAAGGGTGGTTATAGAAGCATGGTTGGAGACTATGAAAACCTCCCAACCAATTTTGATAGGTGGAGCCCCTTCTGGAAAATTAAAGTCCCCCCTAAGTGGAAAACTTTTTTGTGGAGAGCACTGTCTTATATTTTCTCTGTGACTACAAACTTGCTTAAAAAGAGGGTAGAGGTGAATCCCTCATGTCCAATGTGTGGAATCGTTCATGAGGATGTTATGCATTCACTTGTTTTGTGTGATTTTACACAATTAGTGTGGCATGAATCTTGTTTGGCCTTTTCTAGCATTATGGGTGGCAACTTCTCATTGTGGTTCACAAATCTTTTATGTTCCTTGTCTGAAGACCATGTGTGTTTGGCAGTTGCAATTCTTTATCACGTGTGGAAGGCACGGAACGACGCTGTATGGAGTGGTTATCTACCAACACCAAGGAGAGTTGTAGTAACCGCGAAAGCATCACTGCAGGCGTGGACTGCGATGCGTCAGCGACATCCGCCGGCTGGGCAGTCCGAGGAGGTGGGCGGTGCAGTACAGCCAGCTCAGGCGTCGGTGAGCGCTTCCCCAGTGTGCTACTTCGACGCCAGTTACGACCCGGTAACACTCAAAGCGGCGTTCGGTGCGGTCTTGTTCGATCTAGGTGGAAACTACGTGGCTGCTATCGCTGGACCCATGATCGACTGTTTTTCCCCTCTCATGGCGGAGACCATTGCGTGTAAGGAAGTCCTAGCCTGGCTCAGGGATAGGGGAGTGGACTCCATTCGGATATTCACGGATTGTTCTCAGCTCTGCAGTGGCTTATCACGGCCGCATTCACCATATTTTTCTTATGTTGGTTTATATATTGATGCCTGCAAGAGTGCTATCGCTTCCTTTTTATTTTGTCATATCAGTTTAGTTCCTAGGTCGATGAATATTATTGCTCATACGCTAGCTGCTGCGGCTGTGCAACAGGCTAGCAGACTGCACTGGGACTCGGTCCCACCCGACTTTATTTTGGCTCATTTATAGTAATCTACTGCATGGTTTGTTTTCAAAAAACAATATTTTTCTTAAAGTGTAAATGAATATTAAATGTTTACTACGGGGTAATTTATTTTAAGTAAATTTATTTTTAATTCTTTTTAAGTATTTTTAATTAAGAAAACGTGGTTTATAAAATATATGTAAATTAGTGGAATGAAACTGATAGAATGGTCAAATCTGCCCAATGAGGCCATTTCCATTAGCATATTTTGACACAAATATTAAGACAAAATCCTGACACATACTTTTTTAAAACAAATGTGAGTTGTTTGTTTTGGCGAAATACTTCTCCTGCAATAACACTGCAAAACCCCTTCATGTCAGGTTTCTTTCAAAAAAATGAAACAAAATAGAAGTGTCACATCCAATAGCCAAAACATTAGTTCTCTTTATTTTTATTAAAATAATGGTGGGTCCAATAAAACTAAGAAAAAACTAGAACTAATGGGAAGAATGATTTTGAGGATTGAGTGTGATAGTGAATGATGAGGTGGATGATTATACACACAAAAAACTTAAGAAAAACCTCAAACTATTGAGGAAGGTCTGACCGTGATGGCCCAAACAGACAAACTATCAATAGTTATTGTCTAGACTATGGTCTACACAGCAAAAATGATGTTGTTTTGCATAATTTTTTTTTTTCACAGCAACATGCTATAATATATATTTTATTACTCATAATAAATATTATTTTAACACATAATGTACATTATTTTACTTCAGAATTTTCATTATTCTAATACATAATATACATTATTGTAACTCATAATTTACATTATTCTAACATATAAAATTCAGTAACATCGTTTTAGATCATGGTCACTCGACCGTGATTTGCCAACAAACTATCAGTCTAACTCATAGAACTAAACTGGTTAAAGCATATTAGAAGATAAATTGTACTCCGTATTAAAGTGGTAGGTACACATTAAATGAAGACATTAATGGTGAATAGGCAATATGACAAATGAATTGCAATTGATGTCGGGTGTGCTTGTGTGGAGTTAATTTAAAGAATCAAAATTTTAATAAATAGTATGGCAAGTGGGGAAAATTTCAAGGTGGCGTTATCGGTACAACCTCACGGGGATGTAAATGAGCATCCATAGTACCATACCATGGACTTAGGTCCACGTGAAAATATACAATTTATATAATGAATATTTATAATTTAAATTGTGAGCATTCAGTATGTAAATTGTGAACATTTAGTATATAAAATTATGAACATTATTCAGTATGTAAATTGTGAACATTTAGTATATAAAAATTGTAAACATTCATTAGGTAAATTGTGAACATTTAAATTGTGTATTTTGAACCTGTGTGGTACTGTTAGAAATAATTATTTCCTAACATTGATTTATATAATAAAGGTTGTAATTCCATAAGGACTCACGTTGATGATTAGTGATGTATAAAGGCGGAATTACTGGGTGAAATTCCCTCCCTCTCATTCTGTTAAAATTTAAGTTTATAAGGGTTAAAAGATGTATAATGGAAAAAGGATATGGGTTCTCCTAAAAGGAGGTTTCACATTCCTATTGGGATTTATATTCCTGAAAGGAGGTTTCCCATTCCTCTTGAAAGAGGGGTTTTCATCACATCTATAAATACCCAGGAAAACTCTAGGGATCATATGGTTTTCCAATCATAGGTTTCTGGTCTCTGAGTTTTCTAGTCTCCGTATCATCAGGAGGTGATTAAGGTATACAGATCAGAGAGGTGAAGCATTCTTGATTGTTCAGGTTAGAGATTACATCTCAATGGAATCAAGTAAGTCTTTATCTTTATTCTTGTTTTAATTAAAGATCCATAATCATGAACATTGTTTAGTTGATTAATTTGATTTACATGCGGTTCATTGTTATTTGTGCTTCCGCATTCAAGTTATAAGCGCATAAAGGGTTTTAATAAACATGGTGGACCCTTGCAAAGTGGACCTGGATCTATAGAATAATTTGTCAGTCCTCAACCTCTCGCTAAATGGATATTTTACTGAAAGATGAAATTTGAAATAAAATTAATAGTCAAGCGACCATTTATGGTCAAATTAAAAGTCAATAAATAAATTGGTAAAATTCAATAGTCAATGGATAATCCATGATTCAATTGAAAGTGGATAATAAAAAATAATAAATATCAATACTCAATGAACTATTCTTGAAATTAACTTTTATTTATATGTGCCTGTGATATAAACGTGTGAGCACATATAATTATTCAATATCCTATTTTATTTACATGTGTGCATAATATAAATGTGTTAACACATATAATAATTCAATCTCATGTTTTATTTGGAAAAAAATTTTCATTACCGTCTCACGGATCCTTGTTCGTGAGACGGGTCGAGTCAAAATGAAAATTTATACTTATATTGAAAAATATAATATTAATCATGAATAAAATATTTATTACTTATATGGAAAAGTGTAATTCTTTTGAAGAAAAATATAATATTTTTATATTTTGATTTAAAAATATTACAGTTTTCCTCATAAGTATTACGGAGCATTTTTTTCTCAAGTAACAAACACTTGTTAACATTACTTATAAGAGAAAGTGTAATATTTTTTTAAAAAATGTAATACATTGAGTTTTTGGTTTTATTTGGTTTAGGAGTAGGTCTAGCATTTAATCATTTATAGTTTAGATTTAAAATTTAGCTTTTTCATATGATTTTTTAAAATGCATACATGTTTGCATATGTAGTTGTTACATAACGCATAATTAAGTGTTCAAGTTTACAAAGTGAAGTTGACGATAATTATAAAATTGTCACGATATTTTTTAATCTGATCTGATCCGATCCGTCTAATTTTTACAAATGTAATGTTAAAATTGATTTTTAGTTTTCTCTTATGGGTGTGTTCTCATGAGATCATATATAATGATCAAATTAGGACACTTCCCCACATGACAAGTGTCGACTAATTTTGGTCGTTGATATTGTGTAGATGTGTGATTATGATTATTCTTTTTCTTTGTTTTTTTATATGTTTTTTTAAGTGAGGTGTTTTTAGTAATTTGATCATATTTTCTTAACATAGCTTTTTTTTTTTTTTTAGGGTTAGTAATTAATTAAGGTAGGATTCTTTTTCAAAAAAAAAAAATTAAGGTAGGATTCTTAATATAAGGTAGGATTCCGCCAAAGACCTTGTTGTCGAGCCGTATAAAGTGATTCTCCCAAATGGAAAGTCATGTGTTTGAGTCTCAGTGAGGCTCGTTATTGTGTGTCTGTTCTGATTTTAGAGTGAGATATTTCGACTAAAATAAAAAGATTCTCCTTACTTGTTCTACTTCTTTTTCGTTATTCAATGACCCAACTAATTACAGCCTACAGGCACTACTTGTGCATTGAAAGTTACCCATTCTGGAAATCAAATACTACCCAACATGCACACAACTCACTATGGAGCCTCCAAATGATAGCACATAATAAGCAATTACTAATGCATTCATTGGTCACCACTAAAACATATTTGCACTACACATGGTCATATTAATGTTTTCTGGTTTACACATGGTTGCATAGTACTGCTACTTGTGCCAATTACCCTATGCACACAGGTCTTCAACCTATTTGCACACAACTTCACAAAGTTTCCAATTTTTCTCTACAAGTGTGCATGTGACTGTACTATCGGACAACAGACGCATGTGAAGAGGTCGGTTCAATTTGGAATTATTTAAGATTGAGAATTTTGAAATATGCATTGTGAACTTGTACGTTGTTTAGATTTTCAAATTAAAATTATTAGTGAAAATAAATAAATAATTATGTACATACCCAAGAGAATTAGAGAATATTTGAGTTCTCAAACCAAATCTGAACCGAAACCAAACTATTTCAAACCAAACCTTTCAAAATCGAAAAAAAAACTAAAACCAAATTGATCACAATAAATACTAAACCGAAACGCCACCTTTTTTTTGAATACTAATAAAAAATTGGAAGTGGGAAAATTTCAAGGTGAGCTTATCCTTATTATAGGAAATTATTATGTGGACTCTCTCAAGTTCTACTCCTAACGGAGCGTTTGTGTTTGGTTGGAGGGAAGGAATTAAGTGGGAAAGAAATTGCAATTTAATGGGAAAATAATAATGTGGAATAAAGTGGAGTTTAAATTTCAGTGTTTGGTTTGCAAGAATTAAATTACTGGGAATTTCAATATTGGTATACATGTGAATTAAAAGGGGACTAGTATAAAATCCAAAATGCTCATTTTTATTATTATTATTATTATTATTATTATTATTATTAATCTTATAATAAACAATGCAAATTTTCAATCATTATTGCATAGAGTATAAATAATTCATTTGCTATTATAAATAAAGTTAATAATTTTGAGAAACACACAACTCACACCATTGACTGTTGCATAGATCGGCGCACATAATGAACATTATACAAGACAAAACCATCAGTGCACAAAATGAAAATTTTTTTGTTCAAAAATTAGGCAAATACGCTATATACACATATCAAATTTAAATACTTGAGAATTTTGAGAAAATATACTTGATTAAGGTTGGCCTAGAATGATTATTGCTCAGGAACGGGCGAACGACGATCTATGTTACCAATAGTCAAAAAATAATACACGCTATAATCTATAAGGGAAGGTCAAACATTAATTTTAGGTTAAAAATAGAGGGGTAATTTTGTCCAAGAATTATCTTGTTCTCTTCCTAAAATCCACAGAATTAAAATCTCGGGAGAGGGGGAGGGGCATGGGATTCTAATTCCATGAAAATGATGGAATTGCAATTCCGTGCTTCCAACCAAACGAAAGAATTTAGTTGTCTTCGGAATTAGGTGGGAAAGAAATTGTAATTTCATCCAACCAAACGCCCCCGTAAATTTTATTCCTCCCACTCTCAACTTCTTGATGTAAATATTTTTTTTTTTGAAACTCACATGATGAAAATAACCCAGGATTGTTTGCCACGTAGAAAATAAGAGCGAGGAATTAAAATTTGAGATACACATGTATAGGAACTCCTCATCTATATATGTGGTTGCTAAGAAGCTAAGCCTAAGGGGGATTCAATTCACTACAAATACTTGTTTGGGTCGAGTCATCAGTTAGTATTGATATCTAGAAATGGAAAAAAGTAGGGTTCTTGTTGTGGGTGGCACGGGCTATATTGGGAAGAGAATAGTGAAGGCGAGCTTAGCCCAAGGCCACCCCACTTATGTCCTCCATCGCCGCGAGATCGGTAGCACTTACGACATCGACAAACTCCAAATGTTGTTGTCGTTCAAGGAACAAGGAGCTCGCTTAGTGGAGGCCTCCTTCGACGACCACCGGAGCCTTGTCGACGCCGTGAAACAAGTGGACGTGGTCATATGCACCATGTCGGGAGTGCACTTTCGCTCTCACAATATTCTCCTGCAGCTCAAGCTGGTTGAGGCGATTAAAGAAGCTGGGAATATCAAGGTTCCTTATTATTTGGCATATAATTACAATTATTATTTTTATTATGTTTAAATTAAACATGTCAAAATTGAAATAAATTTTTAATTATTTTTTATAGTATTTCAAAGTATTTTAAAATTTTACATTTTTTCCACGTTTAAATATATATTTTGTTTTTGCTGTGCTCCTAAGTATAGGCAGCATGTGGGAGCACGTGACTTGGTTTTGGACCATGTGCTTCCTGGCATAAAGTTGCAATGACGTCCTAAACAACGCAATAGTTTTAGTTTTCAAAGGCAATCACCAAAAAAGTTAGTACTGAGAAGACAGTTGCGCAATGCACTCTCACCCACAGAAAAGCATTATTTCTCAATTGGAAAAAAAAAAAAAAATCTAAGAATACATAGGTTTTGATACCACGTAATCTAAGATACGTGAGAAAAAAATAAATGTTAGTAAACAAGTTTTCTAAACAGAAAATAAAGAATGAAAACTTAAAAATTAAAAAATAAAAAACAGTTTTCTGTTAGTAAGCAGGTTCGTTTCCCAAATAAATTAAGGAAATATAAAAAAAAAGGAAATAAAATAGGTACGAAATATAATAGAAATTCTATTCTATTCTTAGGTTAAGGGCAAAGTTTAAGATTTTGATGTTTCATGGTCAATAATGAAACTTTATTGCATATTTTTAAACTAGGTAAATTTCACTCTTAGTCATCAATTATTATAAAATTGTCACATATTCTACTATTTTAATCATGTCATAAATTACATCCTTAACTTTTATATGAGAGATGAAGAAATTACATATTGAAAAAAGAAATTAAATGTGACAAACATGCCCATTCCCTCTCTTTTCTATTTTCTGTTTTCAATTTCTGATTTTCTTTCTTCTCCCAAAATACTGAATCTCCAACCCTAAGTGTTCTCACGTACTGATCCGACAGAAAATGTGAGAAGATGTAAATTACCGTAACTCAGCAGACATGACGACGAAATGCTCAATTTTTTGTTTTCTAAATTGTGTGAAGTGAAGTTGGTTACTTTAATTTGCAGCGTTTCGTGCCATCGGAATTTGGCATGGATCCAGCAAGAATGGGAAATGCGATGGAAGCAGGGAGGGTTACGTTTGATGAGAAGATGGAAGTAAGGAAGGCCATTGAAGAAGCAAATATTCCCCACACTTACATTTCCGCTAATTGCTTTGCTGGCTACTTTTGTGGCAACCTTTCTCAACTTGGTTCTCTTCTTCCCCCCAAACACACAGCCTACATATACGGGACTGGCAATGTCAAAGGTCTAACTAACTAATAACCTATATATAACTTTCTTTTTCATTCTTAATTTTCTTTTCAATTCATTTCAAGAAAATTGTAATTTATGTTCCTCCATAGTATGTCAATGATCAATGTGACTCCTGAATTAGTAGAGGTATAAATTAAATATTACCTCTCAATTTTTAAAACGGTACATATATGGCTCTCACGTCACAGACTTAGGGTTTCTGGGGTAATATATGTACCGTTTTGAAAATTGAGTGACAATATTTACACCACGTACTAATAATTCAATAGTCACATTGATAATTTGCATATTATGGAAGGGCATAAATTACAATTTTTCCATTCATTTCTGTCCATCTAATCCAACTCCTTTTAATATAATTGAATTGATACTATACATATACAGTGATATATATGGACGAAGATGATGTGGCAGCATACACAGTGAAGTGCATAGATGACCCCAGGACCTTGAACAAGACAGTATACTTAAGGCCACAACAAAACATCTTAACTCAAAGGGAGTTGATTGCTAAATGGGAAAACTTAAAAGGAATAGAGCTTCAGAAGATCACGGTTACTGCTGATGAATTCTTGGCATCCATGAAAGGTATAGTAACACTCTTCTATCTCATTTTATAAGTCTGGTTCAAGCAATAAAGATGAATTGATGAAGTTTTTTACAATTCTATTTTTTATTATATTAAATGTGGTATTAATGTACGGAATTTATATATTTAGAAATTATATCAAAAGTAATAATAAGTAATAAATAAATGAAAATTAAATTTAAAAATAATTTTAAAAAATACTAAAAAAGTAAGAAGAAAATTGTTGATTTGACCTATAAGAAAAATGGGACAATTGAATTACTAAACTGGGAAAAGGGAGCAACTAATAAGAAAAATAGAGAAAATAAATTTGTCCTAAAACTATGCTCAATAATACAATTGAATTATTGATTTTAGTAGGGATGGGGAGATTTTTCCTTCCCTAGTAGGGATGAGGACAAGGAATGATGAAGAAAGTGGGGGGTGGGGGGATGGGGGGAATATAATGAAGAAGAAGTGTCTAGACCTTCGTCTCCATGGTTAGAGACGAGGGTCCTTTTGTCTTCATGGCAGAAGGTGAAGATTGGTTTTTCATCTTCGGTGGAGACAAAGTTTTTTGTTAAAAAAATATTTTTTTATTTAAAAATATTTTTAAATTTGTTAACCTGTTAGAAACTGAAAAAATTGATAAATTGAACTAATTGCATGAAACTGGTTAATTTAATGACTCAATTGTATATTTTTAAAGTTTAATATGACTTAATTGCATTGTGGTGTACAGTTTGGTAGTCTATTTGACATTTATTCTATGTTTTTTATGAGTATGTAGTTAGAGTTTAAGTCGATTAATCATTAAAATGGTAACGTGCAGATATGGACTTTGTTGGTCAAGTAGGAGTGATATTTTACTACCACATTTTCTATGAGGGTTGTTTGACAAACTTTAAGATAGGAGACGATGGAGAAGAAGCTTCGCAACTTTACCCAGAAGTTCACTACACTCGAATGGATGAATACTTGAAACGGTATCTCTAATAAATATAACAACAATCAACGATGGACTTATATGGTAGCCATAAATTTGCTAAATTTCGGTGTTTTTTTTTTTTTTTGTTTTTTTTTTTATGTTTGTGTGTGAGACTAATCATGATATGTCTACACTCTTAATAATTGGGATAAGTCCCAGACTTGTGACCTTTCGTTTGGAGTTGAAGGGTCACAACAATGCCATCAAACCACAAGGTACTTGGCATGTCATTCGGTTTGTTATTCATTTGAGTTGATTTTTTTTGTTGGATAATTATTAGCTATGACAAAATCTCCTATTAGATCATTATGTGTATCCTTATTCGTAATGCCCAATTAGAATTCTTATGATGACTAGGAACATTTTTACAATACTTCATTTATTAATTCTTTGTCATTCATATTCTTAACTCTTAAAAATGAAGAATTAACAAGATTGTAGGGAATAATATCAAATATTAATTAAGTCAAAATAAAATAAATAAAACAATTATTTATTATATTTATTTAATAAGAAATTAATGACCAAAACAATAAATGTTGGCTCCTAGCAAGGCATACATGTCTAACCATTTGAACACTCATGCTTATAATTATTTATTTTTGACATATTAATATAATATATTGGTAGTAAAAATAATTAACTTTAAATATTTATAAAATAATATATGAGTAGTTGGAATATAAATATCATGATCTGGTAGTGATGATTTCAGCGCCACATAAGCTAAGTTAACGGTAATATTAACAATGTTAACTATTGTCTTTAATTGCACCACTTTTTAAAGTACATGGACTAAATTGATCAAAACAAAGGTACAAGGACTTAATTGAACAAAACACTATAGTATTGGGACTTCATAGGTACTTTGACGGTCTATTGATCAGATGTATTTCTCTCTATAACTTCAACTTTCACCCTAGGCGTTTGGTACTTTCCCATCAATTAAATTCCGGGAAAAATGTTTCCAAGGAATATAATTGATGGGAATAACTTTACTAGAAAAATTAATTAGCATGTTTGGTGTTATCGGAAAACATAACAATTAAATTATTTGGAAAATTAATTAACATGTTTGGTTTGTTTAGAAAGTGCGAATTGAAGGAATGTTATACCCTTCATTTATGTTCGTTTTTCGATTACGCTATTTTTATACATTATACTGTAAGAGTTGTACTATACAATATTTTGGATAAACATACTCTTACCGTTATAACTTCATTATCTTTTTCACTATTGTTACCATGCACATGCATGCATCATATATTTTCTTTTCTTCTTCTTCTTCTTCTTCTTCAATAATAATAATAATAATAATAATAATAATAATAATAATAATATACACATTATATATTGGAGTTATATGTTAGTTATTTTCTAAAATATAAATATTAAATTTATAAAAATGTTTTACATTATTATTATTATTATTATTATTATTATTATTATTATTTACAATAATATAAAAATCTAATCTAAATAAATTTAAGATTTTAATATAAAGTACTAAACATAAATTAATTAGGTTGTAAATTACAATGCATAACAAATCAAATTTAAAGCCAAGTACCTTGTAGTCTGATGACATCACTGTTACCATTCCAAACGGAAGGTCTTCGAGTCACATCCCACTCAAGGATGTTGACATTATCATGTTGTTTGAGCAGATACTATGTTTAGGTTAGATTGTAGTACTCAAAAAACAAAAAACAAAAACAAAAACAAAAACAAAAAAAAAATCGTATTGCGCATAGAATATACTAGTACAAACAAAAGGTATATATACAAATATACAATACAATGTAAATTTGTAATTGAATAAAGCTCGTATTGCGCATAGAATATATTAGTACAAACAAAAGGTTAGGTGGCGGCTATTATACCATGGTCCAAAAATAGCGTCATTTCTTTAAGTAAAGAAATGGTAGTCGTTAAATTTTAACAATTCCCATATTTTTTGTGTGTTCATAACTAAATGAAACTACAGTGTATCTAAAATGAAACTGTATGTGCCGCATATTGTGTTTCTATTATCAAATGAAATTGTAATTAAATTGAAACGATGATACTTTAGTTGTGTTGAAATGAAACTGAATAACATGTCTCACATATTGAGTGTCTATTGTCAAATAGAAGTGTAGTTGCATAGAAATGATAATTTAGTTTTGTTGAAATGAAGCTACAATATGTATAAAGGAAAATGAATAACATGCATCACATATTGAATGTATATTATTAAATGAAACTGTAGTTATATCGAAATGATACTGAGTTATGTTGTAATGAAACTACAGTGTATATAAAATAAAATTGAATAACAGTTTCACACATTGGAGTGTATATTGTCCAATGAAATCATAGTTAAATTAGAATTTTAATTTAGTGGTGTTGTAATAAAACTACAGCGTGTATAAAATGAAATTCAATAGCATTTCTCATTATAATAAGACATGTTGTATGTATAATATCGAATGAAACTGTAGTTGAAACAAAATGAAACTACAATGTATATATATAAAATGAAACTGAATATGCTATACAAGCAAAACTAATTACGTAGAACGGGTGTTGTTTCTTATCATTAAAATAAACGACACCATTTTGGACCATGGTCCACACAGCATTGTGGACCATGGCCCACAGTAAAATTTGCCCTTAGGTGGGATTTACTATCCTTAGATATTATGGAATGTGATTTTTTTTTTGAAAAATGGAATGTGATTTCATTGACTTAAATTTACTATGTCAAAGATTGCACTAAAAGTGATCTTTTTAAATTCCTATGAAAGTTTAAACTTTCCTAACTACTAAACGCCTTCTAAAAAAGGTTCCTCACATGAAATTGTAAGAGGTTGACTACCATGTACACTAATACTTTTCATCTATAAAGATGTGTATCTATTTTTAGGATGGAAAATAAAAGAAAGCCAAATATAGACAATTCAAATTTAAAACAAAAAACTAGGAATAATGTCAATCTTAGCTAAAAACAAATGGGTTGGCCTGATAAACCAAAAAATTTTAGGGTTAGGATAAAAAAAAATTAACTCGATAAAAAACCAGTTCAATAAGCCTGAAATTTAGTGGGCTACCCTGATAGCACAAGTCACTTAAAGACTATTCTTTGTTTTACAAGTGACATGGAACAAAATATACAAAGAATTTATATGTAAGTTTATCTTTAATAAATTTTTTTTATTAATTTGTAAATAAAATTTTAATAAATTTATTAAAAAATAAAATATTTTTATGAAAATAAATAATGAATTTTTTTTAAAAAAATAATTATAATTATTATGTTATACCATAAATATATTAATTACATTTAGTTGGAATCCGGAAATGGACTATTAATTGAATGATGTATAACTTTATATTTATTAGTGCAAAAAATGCACTAGTTTATTATAATTGAAAGCTTAGAATGTTAATTTGAAAATGTCAAATGTTTTAGTTGAGCTTGCCTGATAAGTCTAAGAGGCCAATAGGACTACCAAAACTGAACATGCTGACCCGATTGACATCCCTACCATTAGAATATAAAGAGTCAAAACATTTCACATTTAGCTTCAAATTAGGACTCTTGAAATCCTAATTTGAGAAACATTAGAAAATAGAAGACTGAAAATAACAAATATTTTCCTCTACAACTTGGGCTTCCACCAAGAAATATATGGATTATAAGCAATCATGCACTTAGAAATTAAAACAAAAAGTGGGAAATATGGCTCCTAGTTAAGCCATTAGGGAACACCAATAAATCAAGGTGAACAAATTATAAGTTAATCCCCCATTAACCAATAATCGATAGTCGATAACCAAACCATCAGAAAAAATTGAAATTTCAGTCGACTATGATTATTTATTTTAGGCAAAAATTTGTGTGAGACCGTCTCACCACGGGTCGAGTCGGGTCGGGTCGGGATGCAAATGTAACACTTATATACACAAATGCCATACTTATATGCTCAAATGTAATACTAATCAGGAATAAAATTTTTGTTAATTATTAGGATAAATGTAATACTTTTAAAGGAAAAATACAATACTTTT
>CM008343.1:20699429-20713605 GCA_002525835.2 Ipomoea batatas
AGAGACAGTGTATATCCTGGGCGTCCTGGTGATTGAGTTCCCATCGAAGAACTCTCCCAGTGATAGCCTCTCTACTTCGTGAATGTTATTCCACGAAAACCAACCTCAAGAAAAGATCCAAATTAGGGTTTACACATACATATATATACATATAATGCATATACAAATATAATATATGAAGTATTTACACTTATGCCATGCATTTGTTGTGTTACACATTTTGCTAAGTACTTTGCAAATTTCTCTTACTGCCAAGCTTGCAAACTCGCCTTTTCTTCTAAAGCCTGAGAATGCCATGGTCGAATGACTTTGCAAGAAAGGACGTACGACTAGTCAGCTCCTAACTTCAAAACTCCAAACCCCCTTTCTTCTAAAGTATGAAAAAGCCAGGGTCAACTGACTTCGCAAGGAAGGGCGATTGGTTAGCTCTTGACTTCAAACTCCAAACCCTCTTTCTTCTAAGGCTTGAAAAGGCAGGGTCGACCGAATTCGCAAGGAAGGGCGACTGGTCAACTCATGACTTCAAACTTCAAATCCCCTTTCTTCTAAGGTATAAAAAGGCCAGGGTCGACCGACTTCGATACGAAGGGCGACTGGTCAACTCTTGACTTCAAAACTCCAAACCTCCTTTCTTCTAAGGCTTGAAAAGGCCAAGGTTGACCGACATTGCAAGGAAAGACGACTGAATGATGAATGCATTGATAACAAGGCTTCTAATGTTGTTGTTGTTGATGATTGATGAATGATGATTGCACTTTCAACTTTGAAAGATACTTTAGAGTTTAATTTTTTAAGATTTATACATACAATTATTGATTTATTGTTTTAATTTTTTTTTTTAAAAAAAATTCTTAAACATGTTACCATTACAAATTTACAATGATGTTCTTGGGAAATTATGAATGCAAATGAAGATTGAGGATTTATCAACTTTAAATTGTCTTTGTAATCACAATAGATTTATGGATTGATAGGCCATGGAAGGTAGATATATTTTATGACGTTTTTAATTATGTTTTAGTGTTTGATTTTTTATTTTATTTTTACTTTTTGTCAAGTCAAACTTGAAAACTTTAAGAGGGTGTTTGATTGACATAAATTCTAATTCAACTACAATGTAATTCAGCAGAGTTAAAATTAAAATTATAGTGTTTGGTGGTGGGGAATTGCAATTCCCTCCATTTGTGAAATTGCAATTCATGTACCCCTATGTATGGAATTCAATCCATCTTGGAAAGGAAAAACAAGGAAAATGATTAAATTGCCATTGATTATTATTATTACACAAAGACAATTTAGTCTTTTATATTACTTCTTCAGTTCTTCTCTTTTCATTCCCCAATAATTCTATTCCTCCCCCAAACAACGTAATTTGAATTCCTACTTTATTTCTACAACTCTACCTTATTCTTTAATTACAATTTCTTTTTCCCTAATTCCTTCCTTCCAATCAAACGCACGGTAAATGTTGAGTCTTGTGTTGGAAACTTTGAATGTTCGATGTTATGTTGGAATATGGAAGAATTGGAATATTATTAATTTTTTATATATGTTTATTTTGTGTAATTGTGTAAATATTTGTGTAAAATTTAATGTACTAATTTTGTTTGATAATTGATATACATCGGAGTATTATTTTTCTATAAATTAGAATGTTAGATTATTATTTTATTTTTAAGTATAAATTATTCTATGAATCACCGTCCATATGGGCGGATCATAAATAAAAAAGTGCATTTTTAATATACTAAAAATATATTATTTGTATACGTAAAATATATTATTTGAATATTAAAAATACATTATTTATATATTATCAAATAATGTATATTCAGAACATAAATAATGTATCTTTAATATATTAAAAATGTAACTGCGTGGACCCTTGGCAAAAAAAAATTTGCCAATATTTACAAAGCACTCCTTTAACCTGAGAAAATTTCACCAATCGCCATCTCAGTTATGGAGGGCTCACGCGAACCCAACTTCTCAAAACTTTCCTCCGACGGCCCCCCCGACCACGATCTCTACACCATCCCCAGTTACACCAGTAAGACCCATTCTCGCTTTCTCTCTAAATGTATCTATGTATATATATGTATGTGTAAACCCTAATTTGGATCTTTTCTTGAGGTTGGTTTTCGTGGAATAACATTCACGAAGTAGAGAGGCTATCACTGGGAGAGTTCTTCGATGGGAACTCAATCACCAGGACGCCCAGGATATACAAGGAGTACAGGGACTTTATCATCTCCAAGTACCGGGAAGATTCGACCCGGAAGCTCACATTCACGGAGGTGCGGAAGTCTCTGGTGGGCGACATCTGCGTGCTCCAGAAGGTCTTCACCTTCCTCGAGAAGTGGGGGCTCATCAATTTCGATCCTAGTAAGCCGGAGCCTGTTCAGGCCGGGGCGGGAGAGGAGGAGGAGGAGGATGAGAAATGGAGGGTTAGGGTTGAGGAAGGGGCTCCCCATGGGGTGAGGGTTATTGCGGCGCCTAATTCGCTCAAGCCTCTTGCTCCGCTCCCGCCGCCGCCTTCGTTGGGCGTTGCCGCTGACGCCGCGGCGGAGAGTGGGCTCAAGATGCCGCCGCTGGCGTCGTACTCCGATGTTTATGCCGAGTTGTTGGAGCAGCAGAGGAGGGAGATTTTGGTGTGTGGCAACTGCAAAGAGTCGTGCGCCTCTGGGCACTACGAATATAGCAAGGTGCTTTATGAATTTCTTTGCTTTTTCTTGTTTTGATTGTCTTAAAATGAGCTTACTATTGGTCTTGCTTTGTGACTGCACCCTTGTGTATCTATTGTATGCATAAAAATTGACTCCTATTGAAAACAATTAATAGGGAATTGGTTAATAGAAAAAAGGGGAAATCAACATTTTGGTCCATCAATTGTTTCTCAAATGTCAATGTAGTCCCTAGTTTTCAATCCTAGAATTGTTTAAAATTTCGTCAATTAAACCCTTTCATGGACCAAATTGCCAAAAATTTAAAAAAGGTGGAAATCCTGAAAGGGTTTAGTTGACGAAATTTTAAATAATTCAAGGATAAAATTAATTGAAATTGAAAACTAGGAACTACATTGAGAGTTGGGAAACAATGCAGGGACCAAAATGGTGATTAACTCTAGAAAAAAATGATGAAGAAAAGGAAGAGCAAGAAAGAGAGAAGAGGGATGGGGGTGTAAAATTATTTAGTTATTATTTAAATGGAGACCATAGATAATAGATAAAACCTCAAGTAATTGCATCTGTTTTTATTCATTTTTTGTTATTGTTGGTTTAACATCAGGAAGGGGGCTTTATCTTATGTGAAAAGTGCTTCAAAGATGGTAATTTCGATAAGGATAAGTCTGCAGATGACTTTAAGTTCACTGAAAGTGGCAACCACCAGGTTGTCTGGACCGAAGCGGAAACTTTACTCCTATTTGAGTCTGTACTGAAGCATGGAGATGACTGGGATCTTGTTGCCCAAAATGTGAAAACAAAGAACAAACTTGAATGTATCTCAAAGCTTATACAGCTTCCCTTTGGTGATCTTATGCTGGGATCTGCCCATAGAAAGAATAGATTTTGTGATACAAATGGTGATGTAAATGGTTTGAAACAAGCACAGCCTGCTTCAAGTGAGCCCCAAGCAACTATGACAACAGAGCATCAACCCAATGACTGTAAGAATGACCAACAGAATGGAGATAATGAAAACCAAGAACCACCTACAAAGAGAAGATGCAGTGTGCCAATTTCAGGACCTAGCAGTTCTTTAATGAAACAGGTAAACTAGCTCTTCATTTATCTTGTGCTTTGTTTGGTTTTATATTGTATGTAAATTCAGATTCTCAGCTTCAACTAGTTCTATGTTAAATCTTTTGTTTTGGTCAAACATATGTTCCATTTCCTTATAGAACATTAGAAAGATGTAATGATCTAAAGAAAATAGAATCAAGATTCTATTTTAATGGACATTGTATAAGCTCGGGTAGGACTGGGTATTCTTACATTTTCATGAGCACATTCAAGCTTGCTTAGGACTAAGTATTTATAAAGAGCATGGCAGTCTTGAAGGGGTTTAGTGTATGAACCGGGATAAGGGACATTTCTGGAACTTGTGTAAATTGTAAAGATGGTTATTTTGAATGTTTACCTGCCTCCATCAATTCTTCTACCTGTGTGCTCTTCATTGATGAGATAACTACTCTCAGGTAGCACACATCTCTACTGTTGTTGGTCCATGGGTTACTTCTTCTGCAACTGAGGCAGCTGTTACAGCACTTTGCTATGAAAACCAGTGTTCTAGGGAGATTTTTGATGACAGTGATAGTTTTGGAGATGAGTCGGAATCTTCCCTTGAAAATTGAAAATAATGAGCAAGAAAGGTAATTTATGTATCTTTGTGTCTTTATGCTGCTCAATGCATTCCTTGTGAAATAACTTGATATTAACTTTGACTGATGTATTATTGTTGGGTTTTGCATGTATAACCGTATAATATCTTTTATTTGTTTCATTCATTTGTAGTTTTTTTTTTTTTTTTTTTTTTTTTTTTTTTTTTTTTTTTTTTTTTTTTTTTTTTTTTTTGAGTTGGGAGACAGAAGACTTCTAAGCTTGAATAATAAATGAATTTGACCCTTTTCAAAACTCTGTCGTTATTGTTTATCTTTAGTTTGTTGGATATTGGGAATGTTTCAAAATGAGGATTTCTCACTTAATTGGATAAAGGTTATGCATCTTTTGCAAAGTTAGGGTGTGTTTGGAAACCCGGAAAATGATTTCCACGAAAATGATTTATGGAAATCATTTTCCAGGTTTCTAGTGTTTGGTAACCCATGGAAAATTAAAGTCAATGGAAAACATTTTCCTAGTCAAAGTAAAATACCCTTGTTTCTCGCCATCGCCGTCTCTCCATCGAAGTCTCACTTTCTCCTCACAATCTGTCTCCCTTACTCTCTCCTCACAAGTCTCACCGGAGCCGGAGCCGATCCGAAAAAGAAAGGCGGCGACTGCTTCCTCGAAACCAAGCGCCTCCCTTCAATCCCGAAACTCTGCATCTAGGTTGTGACTGTAAACTCTTCAAGCCCAGAAACCATTGTCTGTTCCCGAGAAGGACCCAACATATGAATTACTTTGATAATGAAACCCCATCTTCATCTTTGGACGACTCCGAACCAAATCCTCTGCAAGAAGCTGTTCTCAAGGCAATTTCAGGTTCATTTGGTTATAATTTGGAATCTCCTCTGCCCCTTGTTCAGTTTGATTTTGCAGTCTTTAATTGCATAATTTCATGGGTAAATTGAAATTGTTCGTAGTCCAAGAACCTGTAGTTGCTACTTCTTGCCTCATCGCTGGCGTTGGGCAAAAAACAGGGGTAGATGCATGATTGCAGAATAGGTTGTTGTGTAATTTTATCCCTTGAGATTTCTGTGTTTTTATGGGAATAATAAGATGGTGGTATCTGTCTATCTAGATAATGCTGAGATTTTGTAGTTGGAAAATTTCCTCATTTGCTATTAATAATATTTTGTTATATTTGAGTAAATACATGTATGTCTTATGTAATTTCAGAACAACTATGTGAATTCAATGATGTTGAGATTTGAGAAGGTGAAAAAAATATTTAAAAAAAAAATTATACAATTCTGCCCATTTTCCGGAAAATGAACCAAACACACCAAGACAGTTTTCTGGATTGTAGCCAAACACCGGAAAGGAAAATGATTTCTGGAAAATGACTCATTTTCTAGAAGTCATTTTCTTGGTTTCCAAACACACCCTTAATTACATAGATCAAAATTGTTGTGACAAGTTCTTTGTCAGACATTCAAATTAATGCCTTAAAATCACAGCCTACACTGAATGGCATGCAAACATGCTCCACTGCTCCCCTCTTCCTCAGTTCCTCAGCATGGCTGGCCTGTGGTGACCAACCACACTTTTCTCTGGTCATATTCTGTTGTAGCCACAACTTGGCTTAGCTTCAATTATTGAATGAGTTAAAATTCTAATATGGGAACTGGCATAGGTGACTTTTCCTTTCATGTAATTAAAATAATATACTTGCCCACTTGCCTTCTTTTGTCATGTGCTTCTCATATTTCCAATTTCAGTTTATAGCAGAAGCTTGCTTAAATTTGATTCAAATGCTTCTCGTTGCTTAAATTTGATTCGAATGCTTCTCGTTTACAATGGCAGTAATATATTTGTTTTACTATTTTCAAATTTTCATGTAGGAGCTTATAATGTTTTTGTTTACTGTAATGCTTCATTCGTTTGAATTTCTCGTCTCCTTGCCTCTGAGTTAGAGAAAAAATTGGATATGAGTCGTCATAATATTTTAAAGGCCTTGGTTGTGGTAGTGATGCTACTGTGTTTGGATGTGTACTGAGAAACTCATTCATTTGACAGAGATCCTCAAGCAGAAGGTGCTCAGACAGACAAAACGAGTTCAGGTATTTATGGTGAAAACCGTGAACTTCATTTGCTTTACTTTCCTAGCGGATTCTTTGTATTGATGTGTTGTGGATTTTTAACAGTGATGCCCACAGCTCAACTTTGATCTTATATGCTATACTCCGAACTATTTTTTTTTTCTCTTCCTTCTTTAATGCTGTTTCAATCATCGTCTTTCCAGACACACAGGATAAAAGCTCCCAGAAGAGTACGATACCTCTGACGTTACAAATGAGGGCTGCCACTGCAGCCGCCCTTGGTGGCGCCGCTGCTCATGCCAAATTATTGGCTGATCAGGAACACAGAGAGATGGAATATTTGGTTTCAACTTTGGTTGAAACCCAGGTTAGTAACTCTCGGGTGGCTGGGGTTTCTTTTATTTACTATTTCCAACACTCTATATATATATATAGAGAGAGAGAGAGAGAATCAGGATCAGATGAGAATAACACTCTAAGTGAGAACTAATATGATCCGTCGATCTGGGATGATCAATGGTTAGGAAATTAGGTAAAAGAAGAGTTTAGATATTTTCATAAATATTACACTTTCAAAATTTGTAATATTTATGAAAACGACTCCATCCTTTTTTATTTATTTATTTTAATTTTCAACCACTAGATATACTAAATCGACGGTTAGGATTTGTCCACAGTTCTCACTTGGGGCATAGTTCTCGAGCCAGACCCTCTCTCTCTCTCTCTATATATATATATATATATATACTTAGCCAACTTTTCATTCTTCTTGTGTTTGGGTATATATAGCTTAAGAAGTTGCAGCGCAAAGTCAAACACATGGAAGAACTGGAGCGGATAATGGAAAATCAGCAAATGCAGATGAAGGAACTAGAGGCCACTATACTGGATGAACGTTTAGACGCTTTGCAAGGAATATTTAGTAGCGGGAGTGCGAAATCTAAGGGCGATGCTTCTACGATTATCAAGTCTCAGAATAATATTGATGCTGCTGTTTGATACTTTGTATGTGTAGTTTGTGAATCACAAACAAATGTAAAATTAAGTTGAAAGACAGACACCAAAACACTAAAGAAATGTGACATTTTCAAGCTTACATTCTCATGGTTCAAGTTATCTTTAAAAAAAAATGGGGTGGTATGGTTTTGTAATTATTAAGGCTGCAAAAATCGAACAAGTGGCGAAGCAGTAGTAGTAATAATAATAATAATAAATTAATGGTCTTTACTTTTACTTTGTCATGCGTTTATAAAATGATAGGACCACGCTTGATAATAATACTGTTTCAAGACTTCACATTCTTTTAAATGGTTGGTTGAGTACACTTATCCCGTAAGTGTCTCCATTATAGAGTAGTTGGAGCTTTTGTAATTTTAAATTTGTTGGCGACCTCAAAATTTTGAATTATGTTAGATTTTTTACTTGAGTTAGATCTTATATTCAGATATAATTGTTGTAAAATACAGATATTTGATACTCCGTATTAAATTTTCAAATTTTAAAGATTTAATATAATTATTATGTATAATTGGATAAAATTTTCACAAGCTACAAAAATTTGATATTAGATTATCAAAATTTAAAACTTTGAATATAATTATTCCATAAATGTTTAGAATTTTGAAATTTTTTTTTTACTTTTGATCCCTTAACTATTATATATGTATCAAATTTGATCCTTAACTATTAATATTTTCAAATTATGTGTATGACCATATAATTTTATTACATTTGGTTCTTGATTAAAATTAGATGTATGTAATTTGTATCACATTTTGTCATGTTGTACAATTTTCCGGTTACCTATTCCTGGAATTTCAACGAGAAACATAATTTTTCAGACAATAGTTGGCCGGAAATAACTTTTTAATTAGAACATACGGAGTATTATTTGTCTCGATTAAATTCTGGCAATAATTAGCCAGAAATTTGACCAACAAATTGAACGTCAGGACTAAATGTGATACAAATTACATAATTATGCACATAATTCGAAAATATTAATAGTCAAGATCAAATATGATACAAATTACATAATCATGTACCTAATTTAAAAATATTAATAGTCAATGTTCAAATATTATACAAATTACATAATCATGTATCTAATTTAAAAATATTACTGTAATAATCAAGGATGAAATTTGATACATCTAAATTGTTAAGTACTCCGTAGTAATTAGTTAATTACAGAGTAATAAATTAAATATTAGTTACTGTTAAAGAAGAAAAAGAAAAAGAAGAAACGGAAAACTCTTCTCCCTCGCAGTAGCACCTGTTCGAATTTCAAATTCTCATTCATTCCATTCCCATTTCCATCTCTCTAAATTCTCATACGCGAATGAAAAGCTCGCGAGTAATTTGCGGCGACGATTAGGGTTTTTTCTTACTCGGTTACAATCGGATAGTTTCGCTATGGTATGGTCTTGGCCAGTTGTGGAAGGACGCGATAACTGCCTACCTCTCGTATCCGTTTTCAGGTTTCTCTCCGCGGCACTGTTCTCGGCGGTGATGGGCTGTTTCTTCAGCTGTTTTCGTCTAGGCGGCAGCGGCAGCTGCGATCCTTCTACTACGCCTCACCGCTCTCGCTATCAACTCGTCTCTCAGCCTGCAAGTTCATTTCATTTTCGTTTTCTTGCTGAATCTTCTTATTTTGTTATTATTCCAGAAATCTAGAATCTGTTATTATATACATATGCGTCTGTGTGTTTTGTGTGCGTTTGTATGTATATGTTGTGATTTCTGGATGATCTAGACGACAATTGATAGTAACTTCACAGCAAACTGGATGATCTCTTTGGAATATTTTTTGAGTGTTGTTTTTCTTTGTTGTGCGATCAGGAAGCTGCATTACCAAGCAATTGGTGTAATTTGTCTTCATTATTCATTTCTGATGGTAACTTCTCCCCCTATCCTATTTCCATATCAAAGTGATAGAATTTCTCTGGTTCTCAGTATAATTATGTACTTCGTGGCAATCAAACTGGATTTGAAATTTAATTAGTTTGGTAAATTTTATTGCTTGTCTCATTGATATATCAATTTAGAGAAAGAAGATCAATACGGTTTGGAGGCCAAGGGAGTGGGGAAACAGGACATTGGAACTCCTGAGCTTGAGTTGGACGTGACAGCGCTCAAGAACCAGGTTTGTACCCTGAAAATGTGTAATTCCTGTTCTTCCTGAGTTCATGACAGTTTAATTAAATTTCACAATTTCCTTGTTTTTTTTTTTAGAATTTTAAACTGTTTCTGTTGTGGTACTGTTTTCATCTTAATTGATTATAGTTCTATCTTCACTGTGATTCTATATTTATTCCCATTTCTATTTCCTGTTACCTCTAGCCTTGGATATCCATGTCAGTGTGGCGAGTTTTTAGTTATTTTGGAGGATTACATATATTGTTCTCATGTTCAAAAAATTGTTTTTAAGCTGGGTAAGTCAAGGTTAACTGAAGGGTTCAGAGTTCAGGGTAAAATGAACAGTCTGGGTAAGATATGGACTTTCTAAGTTCTGAATTTTGTAATATAAAATACATAGTAACCATTGTCGAATGTTCATGATTTGTGTTTAACTTTCATAGTTTACTTGTGTAATAGCTGCATTTTGTTGAATTTACTGACCCTATTATGATTGCCAGTTCGTATGGTATAATTCCTTCATCTGGGAACTGTTTGAAATAACTAATGTGCGACTTGAATGCTCTAATATATTCATTTTAATATATGTTAACTCTGTGCTCTTAGTAATGTAATTAATTGTATTCTTATTGTTTATTTTGGTGCCTTAGTAGTGTAATTTTGCAGCACAAAGTAGGAAGGACATGCTTGGAGTATGTCAATAGGAACTTAAAAAACAACCAAGAAGGGAACATTGTCAAATACAAGAAACATGAATTACTGACCTCTAAGTTGAATATAGTTGACTGAACATTATAGTACCTGAGTGGTCTATACATAAGTGTCTCAGGCACATAGCACATTATTATAACATGTTATTATTATCCACTTTAAGCAACTTATCTAGAAGTCTGATGTCGTAATCTCACCCATGGGCTACTTTGAAATTACTGAACTATGCTTCTAAGTACCCCATACAAGAACTAATGTGAAAAAGGACCTTGAATATTCCCATGTCATCTATTTATTTTGACTGATTTTATTCTGCAGGCCAAATTCCTCAAAGCTTGTGGAACCTTACAAGAAGCCCCTGCTGAAATCCAAAAACTCTCAAAGGAATGTGAAGATTCATCAGCTCTGAAGGTTGTATCTCCAAATTCTGGCTCTTGGCTCCCTAACTCATCTATTGAGAATCAAAACCTGGTTGAACAGCCTGATCGACCTCTGACACCTCCCAAAATTTGTAAAGAAGTAATGGAGGGTTCAGATTCTTCTGTCCTTACTCCTAGCAGGTAGCATTCTGATCCTAGTCCTTACTAGCTGTAGTCTACATTTGAAAGTGCGCATATATTTTCTATGAAGTGCAGAAGTGGCCACTTTTCAGATTTCTTCATGTGTGTAGTACCCTTTAATCTTGCTGTCCTGCATGTGAGTAAAATGTCCAGAATTGAATGGTTGCTTTCCAAATTTATTTTTATACCATCCTGTTCTGCCAGAAACTATGGAAATACTAATCCTTGTTTTCCTTTACTATTATAGTTTGACATGTGCCTGTTATGTTTGTGTTCAGAACTGAGTCTTTATGTTTGTCAAAATTTATTGCACAAGATTCTGAATGTGTTTGTATGTTATTGTAGCTATATGGACAATGGAGAAAAGAGTATTGGCTCCAGTACAATTAATGGCAGTGTGTCTAGGAACACTCTGTCCATTGAGATCAATGCCAATAAGGCTCAAGGTTATACTGTTTCATCCGTTTCACCTGCAATTCCTCCGAGTTCTACACACATAAATAAATCTGTTCGTTTTGAGTTAGAGTCATATCCTACAATGTCGGCGAAGACATTTTCATCCAGATTAGCTAGTCTGAAATCCCAGCATTCACCCTACCCAACCCCATTGAAACTAACCGATGAGATGCAAACACCTGGCACTGTTTTCCCATCATATGTAAATAATGTGGCAAATGGAAAAAATCCTCGAGTCAGGTATCAGTATGTGGTTTCTACCTCAAACCTTGAGTTGAAGGAATTGATGGATGAAGATTCTACTTCCATTCAAGACTCTACTTCTATCCTCTTGCCCAGGGATATGGGAGAGTCTCTTGAACATCCTAATGAAACAAACCTTAACTCCGAGATGGTACTGAGAGAAACAGTGGCCAATAAGGAATTGGAGTTAGAAGCAAGTTTGTCTTCCTTGCTAAATCCATCTCTCCGCCAAGTAGATAGTAATCTACATTTTGTTGAAAATGTTCATTACGGTAGAACTCCAGGTGACAGGCCTATCCTTGGGACGGTTGCTGCTCACTGGTATGATCATGATACTTCTAATATCTCGCCTAAATGGTGGAATGGAAATGGAATTCCAAATACAACTACTAAGTACAAAGAGGTTTGCCATTTTTTTTTTTGGAGTACTATTTTGTTTCCTGTTTTCTTCTTGAAAACCAGTAACTTGAATCTGTTGATGTTGCAGGATCAAAAAGTTAGTTGGCATGCAACACCATTTGAGGAGAGATTGGAGAAGGCTTTGTCTGATGAAACGTTGGTCTCACAGAGGTATGGCTTTAGAGTGTTTTTCTGCAGTTTCCTGTTAACCTTGCTCCACTGATATGTGGTTATTATTCTTGATGCACTAGAATGAATGTGGTGGCCATTGAGTGGGATTCAAAATTTCGAATAATAATGTTAACCATAATTGAGTTGGATGAGTGTTCCCTTGAAACCGTAAGAAGACACTAATACAAAAGAAGTAAATGATATATAATTGCTTCAATTTTTAAATGACAAACGGCATGGAATTAGCTCTGATACCAAAGTATGCACTTCATCTCAACGAAAAGTCTAAATTAATAGTTAAATTGCACATTTATGTTTATATATTATAAGTTGAACATTAAGAAAATGGGTCTTAGAACAGTTTATGTGGATGTATCATTGTATTGCAGGAAGCAAATCAGCTGTCCAGCGCCAATCAGTTTTAACGAAAATGAAGGCTCATTTGCTCAATGACCTCGGAAGCTACTCCATTTCTTGCTCTCCATCTATACATTTCAAGTCACTATGTTAAATTGTTTGATGACACATTCTCTGATAATAGATTTCTCATTTTTCTTTTAAAAATATCTTCAATTCTTTCATGGTTCTTATACATATTACTATATTAGGAATCATAATTCTGTTCGAAGTATAATAATGTAAATGTTTTTGCATAGTAGCCCTTTGACGAGTCATTTTGCGCCTTTGTTTGTCATTGGGTAGTAAAAATTGATCTATTGTGATTCACTGTTTAATTAATGAATCTCTTAATTTAACAAATAGATAATGTATCTTGAATAAAACCATGAATACTAATGAATTTGATTTAAAATTTCAATGAATCGTTGGTTATTCTATTTTGGATTGACTCAAGTAAAAAACTTTCCAACTAAAACCTCAATTTTACCATTTTTCTATTAGTGGGATATGGGATATGATACTTTGCAGGGTCACGGAATGCAATATTTCACTCCCTATTTCTATAATAATAATAATATTATTATTACTCCATATTTTTTAATTTGTATGTCATGGGTTTAATTGGGATGGGTCTTGATACTTGTTCCAAGTCAGACTTAGCTTCTACATTCGCATCAACATACAGAGTTAGCTTCAAATAGGAAGACTGGCATTGTTAAGACGTTTAGACATTACATCGGGTGTTCATCCGGTTAATCGTTTGATTAATCGAATTGAATTAATCGAAAATTTTAAACTTTTGACCGTTAACCGAATTAAAATTTGTATTACCGAATTAACTGAATCGAAATTTTTTTGGGTTAATAAGTTACCGAAACCCCTAAAAATAACACCTAAAATAATAAATTCAATTAAAATAAAATACATATAATAATAAATTCATAACAAAATATACAAAAATAATACCGCAACACCACTACAAGTATAGGAATTAGGGATTGATAATACTAAATCTGCTCTTGTGTTCATCTATCGTATGCATACGTACAATCGTTATACCCTGCACCACGGTGCACATAGCAATGTGCACCACGTACGTAAAACGACGTCGTTTCGGTGTTAGTAAACGCGGACGCGAACGACTCAGGGAATTCATTATCTATAATACACATAATCATTATCTATAATACACAGAACGTTTGCCTAGAATACACAGAATGTTTGCCCAGAATACACAGAATATTGACACAAAATACACAGATGTTAGTGTACGTGAATGACTCCAGGGAATTCATTATCTATAATACACATAATCATTATATAGAATACACAGAAGGTTTGTCTAGAATACACAGAATGTTTGCCCATAATACACATAATATTGATGCCCATAATACACAGAACTCATCATCCTAACATTCGAATGCACAAACACATCACAACTTGTGTTAATAACATGAATACACATAATATTTACACAAAATACACAAAACTCATCTTCCTAAACATTCGAATGCACACATGCATCACAACATGTGTTACTAACATGAAATCACAACATGTGTTACTAACATGAATACACATAACGGTTGCCTATAATACACAGAACGGTTGCCTAGAATGCACAGAACGATTGTCTGGAATACACAGAATATTAACATAAATACAGAGACGAGCC
>CM008343.1:20767346-20780178 GCA_002525835.2 Ipomoea batatas
ACATTGGCAAACAATAGTCTTTTTTCAAAAAGCTCTGCTTTTCAAGTTGTGGGTTAATTTAATTTTTTAAATTATGTCAAACACAATTATCCTTCACAAAATGAGATGGATGGAGTATTTAGTATTGAGTAAGCTAAAAATTACATACCAGTCTTTTTAAGGGCTTCCCGGCGGTCCATGAGCCTTTTAACTTGGTCAGGTGGCAATCCAGTCAAACCAACCCCTTTGAGATTTCCACACAACCCCTCGATTGCAGAAAGTCCAGCAAATTCTGAGGTTGAATCTGCATGTGCTATTTCCATGTTTATTTTCGCCTCACGAGGGTATAATGTTCTTGCCAATGCCACTGACTCATACAATTCAACCAAAGATTTAGTGTTAACTATCATAATATATGACAGGAAGTTAAAAGAATGAAGTAAGCAGCACCTCGGTTTTCAAGGAAGTAAAGCTCCATAACCAAATCATTTTCGAGCGGGGTGGATGATGGCAGCGATATGGGATTCCCATTCATCATCGCTCCCTCCAAAACGTCAATGCAGAGCCTGTCGTTGTTCTTTTCCTGTCCATGCTCGGTTGTCTTGTTATAATCCTTCGGCCTAGTAGACCTCCTGCAGATTGTAACAGCAGTGTGCCCGTTGCAGCACGTGGCATCTCGAATCGAGGCTCCACTCTTGTCCAGTATCGCCACTATAATTGCAGGATCCTTGCGTCGTGCAGCCACGTGGAGCACCGTGTACCCTTGTGCATTGCGGAGATTCAGATCGACCTTACCAAGCCCGAGCACTTCGTTAACTACCTTAGAGTTACAATATGCAGCTGCGTAATGCACAGCATAAGCATCATCTAGCGTGATCTCCGATTCTTCCAGCAGCATTTTTACCAATTCGACATCGTTGCAGTCTAGGGCTCTCAAGATCTTCCGAATCCTCTTCTCATTCGCAGCCTCGACTTCTTGCACTGCACCCTGCTGGTTGAGTCTTCGTGCTTTAATGTCACTCGAGATCTTACCAGGAAGTTCCTTCTCGAGAGTGAAGTTGTCTAGATTAGAACGCGTGACCCTTTGAACACAGTGCTCAACTAGTTGGGCGAGAGAGCAGTTAAAGGCCACCAATAGTATTGGAATCACATCTTCTATGGCAGCATTATCAACAAACCAATCAAGGTTTCGCTGCACAAATTACATTATAAGCTAATAACAGAAATTAAACAGCTTCGATTGAACATACGAGAACGAAATGCAGTGTATGCTGACCTGAATAAGCATGACAAGTTCTTTAATTTGGAAAGTGGCAGACGCATACATAAGTTGGACAGCAAAATCAATGGCGGGGCGGCAAGCATAATGGTCACAAGATTCATCGACGCAAGTTGAAACCTCCGGGGGAGAAGCCTTGTTCTTTCCAGTATACACATAATTCAAGAAAACCGTAAAAGCTTCATAGCCTACCCAACCACAGGGCACCAATTCAGTCATCATAAACTTTGGTTTTCCATCGCAATCTTTCTTCGCTTTCTTAAACTTTTCGTGGAAAAACCGACTCCGGGCAGCCAAAATACCCCGGTTTACGCCCACCGAAATTCCCTCAACCACTATATCAGCATCATTGTAGTCCTCATATTCACCAGGATCTATCAACAGCTTTTCAAGGCCACTGCTAAGTCTGCTCAGACTCAGCAATTGAAGACTACTCCCCTCATCATGCCCAGCATAGGAAGCTATAGGTATACTACTGCTCCCATTTGAAATGCAAGGAGATGAAAATTCAACTCCACTTTCCATTGGCAGCAGCTTAATACTAGCTAAGTAACAATCAGTTAACCTATCAAATTACCACTCCATCCTTCAAGATTAGGGGACATGCAAACCTGCCCATTAAAAATGCCATGTATATTAATACAAGACAGACAACCATTTCCATACAAAATATCATATCTGTTAGCCATAGGCCGGTAACGGGCCAAGTCCAGCAATTGGTGGCTAGAGTGAAGGGCCAAATCCAGCACCTTTCCCAAATGTGGCAGTCTATAACAAAATAAAGTTGGGCCTTTGCACTTTTTGGCGTAGTAACAAGCACTTGATCTAACAAGTAGTATCAAAATCTGGTCACGAGGGATCGGAGTCCAAGTCTATAGCTGTTAACGTAGTGGTAAGCAATTGATCTTAACAAACAAGATCAATCAGAGAAGGTGGTGCTATCCAACAAGTGACTATTCCCCCTGCGCCAGCTCCCGTGTCTCTGGGAGCGACGCTGGTAGACCCAAACCATTAAATGGACAGAGAAAGACCGACAAATTTACCAAAAAAAAAAAAAGAAGGTGGTGCTAAGCTAGCTGTTAACAATCAATCAGTCTCTCTATTAACCCTTCTTCTAGTTTCAAGAATAAAAAAAAAAAAAATTAAATCAATTAAGCTGAAATCTAGAAACAAAACATGGCAAAACTCAATCCTACCTACCCAAATCTCCTCCCGGGCCAAAACAATAACAACACCCCATGAAGCATTGAGAAAACAGTAAAAAGATTCTACCTTTGGCTTTGTATCAAACTCAAGAGCATCTTGCACACTGTGGGTTCTTCAAGAATTTAAGGTTAGTCACCTGGGTGTGTCCCAAACTAGGCCAAACAGAGATTGGTAGGAGTGTGACTTGAATTTGCTTGAAAATGATAAGACCAGAGAGAGAGAGAGAGAGAGAGGGACCAGCTGAACTGAATTGAATTGAATTGAATTCAAGAATGATATGTGAAAGAGGTGATGTGAAATTTTATTGGAAGACAAACATATGCTTCTTTTTAAAAAAGCTGGCAGTGGTGAGGTAACAGAAATGCTTTTTTTGCATTGTGGAATTTTTGTTTGGAACCGAAACGGGGAAGAGGACAAGAGGTATTGCTTTGTCAATTACACGTTTCAAACTAAATAACTGTAAAATATATCTCTATCACACTTCAATTATTTAGTTTACTGTTTTAATGATTATTTTGGTTCAAGTTTTGATCTTTTAAATCTATCTTTTAAAAATATTAACTAAATATTGAAATATTATATGTGCTAATCATTATGCATTAGTTATTAAGTATTAAACATGTAAATCTTAATAGGCATAGAAGTTTTTAAAAAATTATAAATAACTCCATATAACTATATAAGAGATAACTCAACTTTTAATTCCATACAAGAACATGGTTATACAATAAGAAATGCTATTATACTCAAGAACAAAAACCAAGAATAATGTTTAAAATAAGGTTATATTCACAATAGTGGATTTTAAATGATTTTTGTATGTTTAAAAACTTAAAGATATTTTTCAACAAATGGGAGAGGGGTTTTTGGTGTTTTTTCATTAGATAAGATTATAAAAACCTGATTTTTGTCTCTATAGTGGGACCTACCAAATAAAAGCCATACCTTAGTCGCGTTAGGCGCAAAACTAGCGCCCAACCGGGCACATGTTAATATGAAGCTTTTCTGTTTTTTTTTTTTTTTTCAAATTTTGTTTTTCAAGATTTTATCTTTTTTTTTTTTGTTTTGTTTTTTTTTTCTTTTCTCTTCCGTCTCATCCTCTATTTTCTAGTTATATCTGTAAAAACTCTTCAAAATTTGTGTTTATTGGGGATGTTCTAATAGTGTTCTACATTATAATATTTTTTTATTCCGATTATAATAAGAACTCAAAATATTTGAAATGTTCTTACCTCTACAGACATTTTACTGAACTTTAACATTTTACATTAAAAATCATGAATTAAAATTAAAATTACTAAAAGGGGAAATAAATATCTCACCCTTGCTTTCCACGCAAGCTAGCTAGGGAGAGAATAAAATAAAAGAGTGGATAAGGTCTTGGTCATTTTTTATATTAAGAATCTGAATAAAGAGTGTGAATGGAATTAGACGATAAAATGAAATGAAATGTTGGACGGCATGCAAGTCATAAAAACTGATTAGTGGTAAGAAAAGGAAAAGATTCTAGTCGTTCATCTCCGGGTTTTAATGCGACTCATGGCTACAACCTTTACAAATATTTTTACATAGGCTTGTTTGACAAGCTAGTTGAAAAACTTAGAAATTAGAAATTGAAAGTTAAGAGCTATTAAATTAGTTGATTGAGGGTAAAAGTATTTAATAAAATTAATTATTTGATAAATTAAAAAGACAAAAACGATCACACATACACATATATATATACTAGTTTTATACGCGCATTGCGCGAATGGGTTAATGCCCAATGTTTATATTTAAATAAATATTTAAAAGTATATCAATGCGATTATATATGAGAAGTTTATACATGGGTAATTGAATGTCGAATTTTTTTATTTAAATATCTAACTCAAAGTATATGAATCTAAGATAATATAGAAAATTCATTATAATTATTACTAAAATAAATGTTTGCAACCTTGTAAAACTGATAGCCTAAATATTTGGTCTAAAAATGATAGTCTAAATAAATACTCCGTACTACTTTTAATTTGAATTTTTTTAAAGTGTTCTTAATTCTCTTTTGAGTAACATTGTCATTGTATTCATCTTTACTATTTGTTCTCTTCCTTTTTGTTGGTTGTGTGTTATTTGCAATTCGGTTATTGTTGGTAGCATAGATGACAACGTCATGCAATGAGATTATGATATAGGAGCTCTGGACTTTTCTTTAGGTGCTCTGCTTGGGGTTCATTTGGTTCAGCCATTATTGTTGAATGCATGGGTTATTGTGGATAAAGAAATTCCTAGTTTAAGAAAAAAGATTAAATAAATTAATAAAAATTTGAAAACTTGAAATATTATGTATTCCAAATATATTAAAAGGTAGTTTCTCGCTTTAATTTGCTGGGTAATGGGTTATTTGAGTACTTTCATTTTCAACAAATCTCCCAAGTAGTTAATATGATTGGTTTCAAACTATTCTTTTTTTTAATTTTTTTCATGGTATTAAAAGAAATACATATGTATCATTTTTTGGTGTAACTACTAATTTATTTAATTCAATAAGAGTAAAACAGAGTGATTCCGCTTCAATTTGTTATTAGACTATTTGAGTACTCTCTTTGTCAACCAATCCCCAAGTAGTTAATATAATTAGCTTCAAATTATTTTAAATTTTTTTTCATAGTATTAATAAAATATTTGGTAAATAAATATATAACATTATTTTGTACTATAACTTTGATATTTAATTACAAGATATTGTAAAAATAAGATAATGGACAATGTAATGAATATCAATTGATAAATTTGAATTAAAGAATCTTTGCATGAGAGAAAATAAAGACAATATAACTAATGAAATTATTTCTCTTATTTAATTTAATTTTTTGATAATGAATAATTTTTCAAATAAAGGTATTGTAGACACATAATTCTAAATTAAAGAAATACATATGTATCATTTTTTGTTGTAGCTACTAATTTATTTAATTTAATAAGAGTAAAATAAAGTGAAAAACTTAATTATGTCAAATTTGATTGAGATGAGGTTCGAACCTAAGACATTTCTTATAGAAATTAATGGGTAAGTTAAAAGTTAATGGAATATTAACAGATAAGAGAATATTTAACGGAAAACTTAACGGAAAATCATAAAAGTAAGGTTAAATTAGGTAATCTCTATGAATAATATTAATCTGAATTATCTTAGCCATCTATTTGATTAAATAATTCATCTGAACCATCCATTTGATTACCGCCATTTTTTCTACACATTTTAGGCCTAACTCTCTTTGGCTCTTATTAGTATAGTAGATATAGAAAATATCATTTTTAGTCCCTCAACTATAATACATGTATCAATTTTAGTCATTGACTATTAAAAATTTCAAATTAGGTCCATGACTACTCAATTTGTATCACTTTTGGTCCTTGACTATTAACATTTTCAAATTAGGTGCATGACTATTCATTTTGTATCACATTTGGTACTGCCGTTAAATTTTCCGGCCAAATTTCCGATGAAGTCATCGGGGGTGACCGGCGTTTTCTATTTTTTTATTATTATTTTTTATTTTTAATTTTTTTATTTAAAAGTTACGGATTATTAAAATAATTTTTAAAATAAAAATTAAATAAATTAGTCGGTCACCGGTGACTTCGCCAGAAATTTGACCGGAAAATTTAACGGCATGACCAAATGTGATACAAAATGAATAGTCATGCACTTAATTTGAAAATATTAATAGTCAAGGACTAAATGTGATACAAATTGAATAGTCATGCACCTAATTTGAAAATTTTAATAGTTAAGGACCAAAATTGATACATATATTATAGTTGAGGGACTAAAAATGATATTTGCTCAGGAAAATTTTATCATGTCAATTGGTGCGATAACTTTTTATACTTGGTACTACTTCTAAAGTGAAATGTTAGTTTATCAGTTAATTTTAACTTATTTGACCACAATGAGTTATTTGGCTTAGTTAAAAATTCAATATAAGTGTTTGATTAATCAATTTTTTGTAACTCTAAAATACTAAAATTTATAAAGCTGCTCAAAACAACTTTTTCAATTGGTTTTTTTTTTAAATAAAAAAAATTATACCAAACAACCATCAAGTAACAATTAATTTACCAAACACCTTCCTATAATCAGTTAATGTTATTAACTAGTTATACTTTATAATCCAATTAGCTAACAATCATTTATCAAACAACTTTGAGTTTGTATTTGTTAGGGGTGGGCACTTCGGGATTCGGTTCGGTTTTTTTCGGTTTCGGTTTCTGTATCGGTATTTCGGTATTACAAAAAATGATACCATTCGGTTTTACAATAAAGTTCAGTTTCGGTTTCGGTTCGGTTTAGGATGTTCAATTTTCAACATTTACTAATTTTTCAAGCGACACACTACCAAACAATACATATTCGCATAATCTAAAGTCTAAAATATAAATATTACATAACAACAAAACAATTCAAACACAAAATTAACATAGCAATCCAAATTGTAAAGAAATATCTTGTTGATAACAATTATTAACATAGCATTCCAGTAAACTTCAAATTGGAATTTGAATTCCAATTGGAATTTCGAAATTCCAGTTTCAATTATTAATAATTATTAGGGTTATTAATTATTATTATTTATTTTATATATTAAAAAAAAAACTTAACGGTTTTCGGTTTGGTTCGGTAAAAAACCGAACCGAACTGAACCGTTCGATTTCTCTAAATTAAGTACCGATCAGTTCTTTGGGTTTATACCGAACCGAACCAAACTACTTCGGTTCGGTTCGGTTTTCGAAGTGCCCACCCCTAGTATTTGTTACTACCTCTACAAAGTCAATGACTTTTCAAAGGCACGGTGTTTATCGGTGGGAATTGGGCCTAGGTCCATAAAGTGATTAGAGTATGGTATAGAAGCAATCGTTATATCGTGGACTGTGCACCCTGGTCCAAAATGACGTCGTTTCGATGTTAGTGGACGTGGACGCGAATGACTCTAGGGAATTCATTATCTATAATACACATAATCATTATCTAGAATACACAGAACGTTTGCTTAGAATACACAGAATGTTTGCCCAAAATACACAGAATATTGACACAAAATACACAGAACTCATCCTCCTAACATTAGAATGCACAAACACATCACAACTGTGTTAATAACATGAATACACAGAATATTGACACAAAATACACAGAACTCATCCTCCTAAACATTAGAATGCACAAACACATCACAACATGTGTTACTAACATGAATACACAGAACGGTTGCCTAGAATACACAGAATGATTGTCTGGAATACACAGAACGATTACATAGAATACACAGAATATTAACATAAATACAGAGACCGGTCGAAACGGAAAACGTGATTTCCAAAAAAAAAAAAACAGACGGTTAGTTTGCAATGCTCAAAACGACGACGTTTACGTACATGATGCACATTGCTATGTGCACCGTGGTTCATGGTATAATTTGCCGTATAGAAGAGGGTATGTTGGACCTAAAGGGCGAAGGAAGACGGTACCATATCGTACCATTAAGTATTTCGAAAAAGGATTAATTAACTTGATTTATCAAAGTTACATTCTATAATCCCATCTCTTAAAAATATCCAATCTAGAGTAACTAGCCTTAAAGAAAATAGCAATTACTGTATGGTATAAATTAAAATGAAAATGCACACTCAAAGTAGTTTTTATTACATTTCAAGATCGATCATGCACCCTTATAAGAGGGAGTACATAGTTATGGGATTGATTTATGCATTATGCATTACATATTTATGCCTTCTTAAAGGTGATTTCAAGAGGGTTACGTTATCGCTAACATCAGAAATGCCAACATTTTTGCACACATATGAGCAGTAATTGCACACGTCTGGACAAAACATCAGCTTGTAGGCGGCGTTTGGTACTTATGGGTAAGGGCACGTTATTAGTAGGATTATTTTTATATTTGAGATGAAGACTTTTGTTAGTTTGAAATAGTTCCTTAGTTGATGTTTTGGCACCAACTCCTTAACGGGTTTTGACTAGACAATTGGATTCAGAGCTCCTATAGACATATTCCACATTGAAATTTTGGATTTAATTTGATTATTTAATCAATAAATAAATAATTCTTTTTTAGCCCTTTGCAAAAGATGTGGATTATTAATTATGCACCTAAGCTACTCTAGTTTATTTAGTCAAACAATTTATGATTGACAAAAAAATTGTGTGAGACTGTCTTATGAATAATTGTCTGTGAGACGAGTCGGATTATGATGAAAATGTAATATTTATACTAAAAATGTAATACTAATCAATAACCAAGTGACACATTTACTTTGATATGTATTCTCTCATGAGGATATCCCCATTAGTAGCTTTTGCATTGATTTTGGAATAGTAAAAACTTGGTGGTGATGTTTTTATAAATGGGAGGAGGTGTTTTAGTGGGGGTCTTTCTCCTGGAAAAAAAAAAAGGATTTTGACAGGTTTGGTGGGCCCCATGGGGGGAATGTCATTGTGCCTCACGTGCGTGAGGCACAGTGACCGCACCTAGGCGGGTGTGTAAATACATTTCTTTTGTTTTTCTTTTTTCCACTACTCTCATTTTCTCTATCCTAATCACACTTGCAAAATCTCCTAAAAATTCACTACTATTGAGGAAGACCTGATGAGAATAAATTACAGGAATAAGGGTCAAATAGGCTATCGAACTACACACGAAATTGCAATTAGGTCATCGAACTCAAAAACAATGCAATTGAGTCCCTAAACTACACAAATTCATGCAAATTAACCCAAAGTGACTTGTTGACTTGATCTTCCGGTTACCAACTTTAAAAATAATATTTAAAAAATAATTTTAAATTAATTAATTAATTAAAATTAAAATTAAAAAAAAACAGGAACAAGTCAATTGGGTCCTTATTTTAATTTTAAATTTTAAATTTAATTTTAATTAATTATTTTATTTAAAATTATTTTTAAAATATTATTTTTAAAGTTGGTAACCGGAAGATCAAGTCAAACAAGTCACTTTGGGTTAATTTGCATGGATTTGTGTAGTTCAAGGACCCAATTGCATTGTTTTTTAGTTCAATGGCCTAATTGCAGTTTCATGTGTAGTTCGATGGCTTATTTGACCCTTATTCCTAAATTACATTAGGAAGGTGGTCTAGGACCTTCGTACCCTATTGAGAATTTTGCCCCATGTTCGCAAAGAAATCGGCACATTTATTGCCTTCTCGAAAGATGTGGACAATCTTGATGTCTTGAAACTGGTTCATGAGGAGCCTACAATCCGTCACTAAGGTATTGGAGCTCAGTGAAGGATCATTATCTTTCGTCAGGACTTGCAGGAGAGCTTCTAAGTCTGTTTTTGCAATGACTTTGGTGAATCCACGGTTTTTTGCAAGGCTTAACCCTTCCCAAAGACCCAGAGCTCGGCCAAGAAGCTGTTAGTGAGCCCAATCCTTGGTATGTATCCCACGATCCAATCACCACCATGTCCGCGCAGTAAGCCACCAGTACTAACAAGGCATGTTCTTGCCTTCTTTGCCCATCCGAGTTAAGTTTGACAAAATCGACCTCTGGAGGGGACCACGAGACCCAATAGTGCGACGCAACTAAGGGACCTTTGTGCTTCAAGAGATATCGTTACGCTTCTATCACTTCCATGCCAACACGAAGGATGATATCCCTTGACGTAACCTGTTTGTTATTGAAGACGGTTTCAAGGGAAGATTATGTTCTAGTTGAGGTCAGCACCACCCTTCTAATTCGTTGCAGACGCAGTTTCCATCCAATGTATCAAGGGAAGGTAGTTCTTCAAACGAAATTCTATTGGTGGCACTGCAAGGGCCTATCAATCAACCGCTACTTCGCATTGACGGAAGACATGGTCCAAGGACTCCTTAGCAGCGCCGCAGCTTAGACATGTTGCCACATCTAATAGCCCTCTACGTTTGCGCTCCTCGTTAACCATCAGGCCGTTTTTTGTGATTTTCCACATAAATAACTTGATATTTTCCATGCAACTTGAACGCCATATCCATGCATGACTATCATCCCCGCTAACGTAACTTGCAATATGGGAAAATTCTGAAGAAACCGTAACCTTACCTGACTCTGAATGCAGCCAAATGAGCTTATCTTCCTAGTTGGGATTGATTGATATCGAAATGGCTTGAAAAACTTCCACCATGCTAGCCGGGAGGACTTGTTCGAGGGCTAACATATCCCATTGATTATTGTCGTTAATGAAATCACAAACTCTTGAATCATCAGGTTCGTTTGAATTGTTAGAGCTGGAGGCGTCGATTAACGGCTTTTCCCCAGCCCAACAATCCTTCCAGAACTTAACTTTGTCACCCTTACCAATTGACCACTTTAGGCCGTCCGAGAGAAATTGTTTACCTCTCATTATACTCTTCCAGCCCCATGAGGCGTTAGCACGGGTAGGGAGTTCTAAGAAGTCTGTCTCTTTAACGTACTTATCCCGTAAAACTCTAACCCAAAGCTTATCTTGGTTAGTAAAAAGTTGCCAGGACAACTTTGTAAGAAATGCACGGTTGAAGTCCTGAGCCCTTTTTAAGCCTAGACCCCCCATGGGTCGGGGTTTGCAAATCTCCAACCAGCTAACCATATGAAACTTTCTTGTGTCATCTACATGCCCCCAAAGGAAGTTCCTACAAATTCTATCAATATTTTTTCAAGTGCTTACTAGGATTGCCATGGATTGCATGGCGTAGGTAGGCATCGTTACCAGCGAGGATTGAACTAGGATTTCCATTAGTTGGCTGTGTAATTCAGGTAAACGTAGCTATTCCATTAATTCATAACATAAAACGTTTACATCAACGGTCAATGAAATGGTAAACCATTCCTTACAGTCAGACATAGAAACAACTTTTCTAACTATGCTATAGAAAACTTGAATCGCAGACTGTTTCATAACTAGGAAGCTATGTTCCTTCAAGGAGCTTAAAGCTTCATCAAAGATTTGGGTCTTCATCATCATTCTTTTTTGCTCGCCCAAGATAAGATCAACACTTGCCGAAACCAAACTAAACGATTTATGTTAATGATAATGAAAAGCTCGTGAAAGTAACGAGAGGAAAAAACCCGTGAAAGTAACGAGAGGAAAACACAATAATAGAGAAAATAAAAAGTGGTAAAGCCAAAGTAGGGTTGGGAGTTCAAGACTACCAACGCAAACCCCAATACCTACCTACTATTATTTTATTCAAAGGGAAAGAAAACGGAAGAAGAAGATCTGTGGCGATGGTCGGAGGCGGACGGAGCTGCGACGGTGGTCGGGGCGGAAGAAGAGCGAGAGTAAACGTAGAAGGTGACCAAAACCGCCGGCTCAAAGCTCCATTAGAGCTCCGGCCGGAGGCCGGCGGTGGAAGCCAAAGTTGAGCAGCAGAGAAAGGCTTTTTGTTTTAGAGAGAAAAGGGAGGCAACATTAGGGTTTTTAGGTGAAATAGATTAGATACTCCGTATGTGTGTGTGTATAAAAAAAATATTTAACACTAAAAGAATTAAAATATTTTCTGAAAAAGAAATTACTTTTTAAAGAGTGAATGCCTTTTTGGGTCTTACTTTTATTGGTCAGTTTCCAATTTTAGTCCGCTTTTGTTATTTTTGCCACATTGAGTCCACATTTATTATATGTGTTCCACTTTTGGTCCAGCGTTAGTATTTCCATTAGTTGGCTGTGTAATTCAGGGGCATTTTCGTCTTTTTATGTTTTGGGCTGCTGGAAGGATGCGATTGCAATTGCGATTGGATTAGGAATTTGCCTCATCCTCACCGCGACCTCCGGCTGAGGTTGAGGTGTGGAGGCTTCGGAGGAAACGACCGGCGGTTGAGTTTCGCCGCGACCGATTTCTTCGCTGTCATCCTCACCGTAAAAATCGGAGACAACAAAGCTTCAACCGGCGCCCGTTTGGCGACAGAGCACGACTAACGCAACAATCATGACCCTGAAGGAGGAGATCTGAGAGAGAACTTTGAATGATGTGAGACATCTGTCGACCTCCCCTGCTCTTAGCAAGCGGTATTGCAGCAGTAGCTGGTGGTGGAAATCATATTTCCGTGGAAGCCGCCCGCAAGTGTTCTCTTTCCGGTGAGCAGCTATGGCGTCGACGAGGCTTGGTGTTCGGCGGCGGAATCTCTCCCTCTTACTCCTTATTTTCTCGACGGGCAAAGTAGACCGGCGGCTAGACCGTGACCGCGGCACGGTGGTCCATCTTCGACCATCTCTATTCTCAGGCGTAAGCAGCGGCGATGGCGTCTGATGAGCACAAATGATGAGTGTAAAAAGGGTGTAATGTCGTTCCGCTGAGGATTGGTGTTATGGCACGAAACTGTGTGAATTACCAGGCACT
>CM008343.1:21000342-21011727 GCA_002525835.2 Ipomoea batatas
CTCTCGCTTCTCTCTAAAAAACTTTCCCGATCGGAAAACTTCAGACAACCGGAAAACCTTTGAGCTTGTAGTTCCGCTGCCGTTTTGAGCAGGCTGGCAGTGGAAGGGGATCCGCTGGGGCCTTCGGCCCAGCGACCGTCGACAGAGGACGGACCGATGGATCAAAAACCATCGGATAACGATAACAATGTTCGCGATCAGAGTAACGCGGGGGAGAAGGCTCTGCCACTTGACAATGAATCATCTGATTCCATGGATAGCGAAGATGAGGAGATGATATCGGCTTTGGAGGCTGATCAGCTAGATGATGCTACGCTGATAAAACTGATAGATGATAGATGTGCGAAGGCAATGTCGGAGCTTAGAGCTCGTCACGCTAGAGCTGTGGCTCAAATAAAGATTAAGATGGAGAAAACTGCTCCTCAAACGGCTGACAATGAGCAAGAAATTCAAAAGGTGGATGAGCCAATGGTGAATCAGGAAACAGAGCGATCAAAGGGAGTGACATTTGAGGCAGTGGCGGAGAAAGGGACCACGTTTGTCACACCGCCGACGATCGTGAAGGATGTTCCTTCAACATCCAAGGCTGGAGAAGCAGTAAGAGCTCCATTGGAATCCAACAGAACTGCAGGTAACATACCTATTCGACAAATTGCCACAAAGAAAACTGTGAACCCCAACCTTGGGGCTGGAACTGGCCAGAGAATCCAGAGGTCTAGCGCCCCAAATTTCGCCTCCCTTTTCAAGGGAGATGTAAGCAAAGGGCCAGACAATGTGTTTGGAGGGCTGCCACAGCCGAGTATCACTGAGAAGTCCCCTGAGACTCATAGAGGTATGCCGGCAGTCCGGTTTGGGGAAGAAGAAATAAACCAGCTGAATGTTATTGAAAATCACCTTTTGATTGGTAAATTCTCCTGGGGCAGACCTCCATTGGAGGGCTTAAGAAAGTTTTTTGCTGAAAAATTTCTGTTGAAAGGGACTTTGAACATTGGATGGATAGATCCAAGGCACATATCATTAGCCTTCTCTCAAGAAGTAGATTGCCTTAATATATTGATGAGGGAACAGATTACAGTTGATGGAGGATTTCCTATGAGGATTTTCAGATGGACCTTGGGATTTAGTACTGAGAGGGAATCAAGCTTAGCTGCTGTTTGGGTGAGACTACCTATGTTAAGTGCCAACCTCTTTAATTCTATGGCTCTGAAACAGCTGTGTAAGCCAATAGGAAAATACCTGACTTCAGATTATGCTACTCTAAATTTTACCAGGCCAAGTTATGCAAGAATTAAGGTGGAAGTTGATTTACTAACACCTTTAGTACATGAAATTTTTATTGGATTCTCTGATGCCCCTGGAAAAGAGGATAGAGGTTATGTGCAGAAAGTAGTTTATGAGAGGGTGCCTCAATATTGCACCAAATGCTATAAACAAGGCCACTCAATTGATGTATGCAGGCTGGGGGTGTTTGCTGGAAAGGAAAATGGAGTCCAAAATAATCAGAATAGGGGAGGGTATGCTGGAAATACTAGGGAAAATGAGAGGTTTGGGGGGAGGGCAGAGATGAGAGGGGGAGGTAATGTTAGAGAGGGAGGAGGTGGAAATGATTGGCAAGAGGTTAGGGCAAAATGGACAGCAGGGAGGGTGAGGGATGAGAAGCAAAAGGAAACTGAAAAGAGGTATGGGGCACAGCAGAAAGGGAAAGGGATAGTGAGAGAAGTGGAGGGAGAAAGAGAAACACAGAAAATGAAAGGAAAAGTGAGTGAGGACCCTTTAAACACAAATGTTGAAAGGGCTACATATTTTGAGAGAACACCTTTAAATCTGGGAAGCATGGAGAGGGGAGGGAGAGGAGGAAGGGGAGGTAGGTTTAGTTTTGGAAGGGGGGGAGTGATGGGTAGGGGATTTGTGAGAAACCAGCAGGATAATATAAATCAGCATGAGGGATCCTTTTTTGGAGCTCAGAGTGGCAATGAAGCAGGGAATGCATATGAAAGTGAAGGGGAAAAAACCAAGGGATATGACACAGGAACTTATGCTCCTTCAGAAGATCAGGGATATGATGGAGGAACAGATACTATGGGTCCAGGAAAGGGGCAGCAGAATGCTGATGATGAGGTGACTGAAGAGGAGATGGATGAGATGGTTAGAATATCAGAGGCTGAAATGGATCAGGAAAAGCAGTTAAAGGAGGGGCATAACACACCTCCAAGGCATAAGAAAGGGAGCAAGACTGAGTTTGTGAAAACTAGAGCCCAGAAACAGAGGGCTGCATTGGCCAAGGGGGGTGGGGCCTCCTGTGCTGAGTAACAATGAAGTGCATATGCTGGAATGTGAGGGGAGTTGGCTCCCAAGGCTCCCTTCATAGGATTAAAAACTTGGTGAGGTGTTACAAACCAAAAATTCTTTGTGTCTTGGAGCCATTTAAGGACTTGTCTCAACTGGGGCAGACTTCAGTGGCTCTAGGGTATGAAAACAGATGCTGTGGTGCAGATAAAATCTGGGTTTTTTGGGAAAGAGACTTAGAGGTGGAATCATTTGAGTTGGGGCAGCAGTTGTTAAACTTAAGGGTAAAGAGTCCTGAAATTGGAAGGGCTGTTTTCTCTTTTGTTTATGCAAACTGTAACAGAAGAATAAGGCAATCATTGTGGGATGATATGGAACTGTTAGCAGAAAATATAGGGCAAGGAAAATGGGTTATAATGGGAGACTTTAACTGCATATTAAGAGAAGAGGAAAAGAAGGGAGGGCAGCCCTATAATCTCACAAAGAGCATTGAATTCCAGCACTGTATTGATGAAGTGAGGTTGAGGGAAATACAGTTTTATGGTAATGCATATACATGGTGGAATGGTAGGAGAGGCAGTCAATCTGTGTGGAAAAGACTAGATAGAGGGTTTGTAAATGAGGCATGGGAGGAGGGGCTTAAAACACATATTCATCATCTATCTAAGACAACATCAGACCATGCACCACTGGTTCTTGATGTGCAGCCCCTAGTCAGGATGGGGAGAAGGCCTTTTAACTTCATAAATGCCTGGGGAGAGCATGAGCAGCTGTTGGGGGTGGTTAAGGAGGTCTGGGAGGGTAGGGTTGATGGCAATGAGATGTACTCTTTTGTGACAAAGCTCAAAAGAGTCAAGGAGACTCTCAAAAAGTGGAATTGGGAGGTTTTTGGTAACATTTTTGACAAGGTGAGGGAGTTAGAAGAGAGGGTGAGGGAGAAGGAGGAGAGATTGCAAAATGATTCCACAGATGAAAATTTAATGGATTTTAAGCTGGCTCAGGCTAAACTGCAGAAACAAGTGAGAATAGAGGAGATGTTTTGGCAGCAGAAGGCTCATTCTCAATGGGTGGTTGAGGGGGAGAGAAACTCAAAATACTTTCATGGGATTGTAAAAGAGAGGAGAGTTAGGCAAGTGATCCATAAAATCAAAAGTGATGAGGGAGAATGGGTGGAAAATCAGGACCAAATTGCAGTAATGGCTGAGGAATTCTTCCAAAAGCTGTTTACTGCAGAACCAGTTACACTTGACCATTCTTTATTTGACTGTGTGCAGGAGGAAGTAACAGAACAAGAAAATGAGGATTTAGTGGCTGAACCAACAATGGAGGAGGTCAGGGCCAGTGTCTTTAGTATGAATGCTAATAGTGCAGCTGGCCCTGATGGCTTTGGAGGAGGATTTTACCAAATTTGCTGGGACATCATTAAGGAGGATTTGCTCAAAATGGTAAGAAGTTTCTTTGCTGGTAAAAGCCTAACTAGGTCAATTACCAGCACTTCTATTGTTTTAATCCCAAAAGTGCAGAACCCTGCCAGCTTCAATGAATATAGACCAATCAGTTTGAGCAATTTTTGCAATAAAATCATATCTAAAATCTTGGTTCAAAGGCTGGCAGGTGTTCTTGCAAGAATAATAACCCCAGTCCAATCTGGATTTGTTAAAGGCAGAAACATCACTGATAATATCCTTTTAGCTCAAGAGGTTTGTCATGGAATGACAGCCTCTAATGAAGATGTTGTGTTGAAATTGGACATGACTAAAGCATATGATAGATTGGATTGGGGTTGTATCTGCTTTGTACTGGAAAAATTTGGTTTCTGTGGAAAATGGATTGAGTTAGTGAGAAACACCTTCAATAATATATGGTATTCTGTTGTGGTTAATGGGGAGGCAAAGGGTTTCTTTCATTCCACTAGAGGATTGAGACAAGGAGACCCTTTATCTCCCAGCCTTTTCATTTTGGCTGCAGATTTGTTATCAAGGTTGCTGAACCAGAAAAGGGTGATGTTTACTCAACCAGAAGGAGGTCCTAAAGTGTCCCACCTGGCATTTGCAGATGATATGGTGATTTTTACGTCAGGGAGAGGGGGAGGGATTGAGGGAGTAATGGAGGTGTTGGAGAGGTATGAAGGGCAGTCAGGGCAATTGATAAATAGAAGTAAAAGTGCATTCTATATGCACAAAAAGACCACTGCTGAGTCAATATGGAAAATGAAAGAAGTGACAAAATGCCAACATAAGGACTTCCCATTTACATATCTGGGATGTCCTGTATACCAGGGAAGGAAAAAGGTGGATCTGTTTTCAGGATTGGTAGACAAAGTTGCTGCAAGATGTAGGGGGTGGCACAGTAGGCTGTTATCACAAGGGGGAAAAGCTGTATTGATTAGATCAGTCCTACAAGCCATGCCCACACATATATTTTATGCCATAAACCCTCCTAAAGCAGTAATAAAACAGATTGGCAGACTATTTGCAGATTTCTTTTGGGGGAAGAGTGAGGGTAGAAAGAGACACCATTGGAGTTCTTGGGAGTCTCTTGCTAGGCCAGTAAATGAGGGAGGGGTAGGTTTTGTGGGGCTCCAAGAAATGATAGATGCAGCTGGAGCTAAACTATGGTGGAATTTCAGGAAAGGGGATTCAGTTTGGAGTCAGTTCATGATGGCAAAATATTGTGCTGGATCACACCCTGCTGTGAAAGGATGGCAATACAAAGACTCTCATATTTGGAGAAGAATGGTGGAAATAAGGGAGAGAGTTGAGCCTCATCTTGAATGGAAAATTGGTAGAGGGGATGTAAATGCCTGGTGGGACAACTGGTCTGGAAGAGGAGGCCTTGCAAATCTGCTCAATATCAGGGGAAAAAGGAAGGCAAAAGACAGACTAAGAGATGGAGTTAGAAATGGAAATTTTGACCTAAGGAACTTAGGGGTGCATGGGCCAGATTTTGAGCAGGAGGTGAATTTGAGAGATGATAGAGTTGATAAGATGATTTGGAAGCCAACTGGAGGTGACTTTACCTTGAAATCAGCCAAAGATATTATGAGGTATCAGGGAGGTAGGAGATCAGGAGGGTTATGGTGCAAAAGAATCTGGAGTAAAGGTTTATCTTGGAAGATGTCCTTCTTGGTATGGAGGGTATTTAGGAAAAAGCTGCCAATGGATGATGTATTGAGAGGGATGGGATATCAAACAGTGTCCAAATGCCCTTGTTGCATTACCCCTGGATCAGATGATGTTCAGCATGTATTTGGTCTTGGGGAAACAGCTGTGAAAGTGTGGAATCATTTCTCAAAAGCACTGGGATTGAGGACTGTTGTGAGGAGTGAGAGGCACATATGCTATGAGTGGTGGATGATGAGAGCCAAAAACAGAATGTTCAAATACATGGTTGATAGGCTTCCAGTCTTAATTCTCTGGGAACTTTGGGTAAACTACACCCATTGTAAGTATGGAGGAGGGAAGCCATCTGTGCCTAGAATCATACACAAAATCACAAGAGATCTGGCTGATTGCATTCAGAGGAAATGGCCATCATGGGATCCACTTCCACCAAATCTGGGATTCATTGTTAAGAGAGCTGAGGGATTTGGGTGTGGGAGAGTAATTCAGAGAGCTAGTTGGTGTAGACCCATTGGTGGTGCTATAAAGATTAATTGGGCAGCTGGGGAGAGGGAGGGAGGATGTGCTTATTTTGTGAGAAACTCCAGAGGTGAATTCTGTGCAGCTGGAGTATATTCTGCCCCTAGGGGAGGATCCCTTGATGACTTGATTAAACTGATGCTGAAGGATTGTGTCCTCTGGTGCAGGAGAATGCATTATGTAAATGTGGTCTTTGAATCTGATGACTGGAGGAATTTGGAGGAGGAGGAGTGGAGGACTTGCTGTGCTGGAGTTCAGATCAGGGCTAACAGATGTGCTGAAAGGGTAAATGCAGTGGCAGATTGCTTGCTGAGGTCTTGCCCTGGTCTGAATGTATTCTTTTGGAGGAAGGAGGAGTTACCTAGAGGGCTGGGAAGAATCCTTGCTCTTGAGGGTATCCCTCACTTTGTGTTTGGTCCTGGGGTGGATTCAGTATGAGCACACATGTAATCTGGGGAGGGTTCCTAATTTGGGATCCTGGGGGTGATGGTATTGTGTGTCTGTTGAGGTAAAATAGGAGAGGGGAGGGGATGGTCTGTTTATAATATGATGAGTGGGATGATAGTGTAAGGAGATAAAATGAGAGAGAATGACATTATGAGAGGAAAAAAGGGAGATGGTCAGGAAAAGAGGATCTGAGTGTAAAAGCAGAGAGGTTTTTTAAATAACAGGTTTGTTATTTGAATTGCAGATTGAGGCAGCATGCAAAGCCTAGCGATGATCTGAATGGGGAGCTAGGTGATATGATGAAGCAAAGAGAGAGATATTGAGGCAACATTCTGGAGGAAAGCAGGCATAGGTTGTCTGGTTGCTGCCAGAAATGGTGGTGACTGGGCAGTTTTGTTGACAGCATGTTGGCAGCAATGATATTCTGAAGTGGAGTTGAGCTGTTTTTTTCTGAGTTTATAGAGCATAGATCATACTAGAATGAGTGCATATAGTAGATACGTACTTGGGGCTGGGGGGCTATTGCATGATGGGTGGATTTTAATTTGCTTAAACCTTTAGTCTCCCATGCCTGATTCTTTGAGATTGATGGAGCACTTGTTTCTTGCATAGCATACACCTTGAGGTGGGAGTGCTTTGAGTTTCTTGCTTTGCTTACTGAATGAATTGTTGTTAAGTTGGAGGTGGCTGAAAAGTTGAATATGTTGGGAAGGGGGAGAGGGATGTTTGGAGTGCCATTGCTTGATGCTTGAGTTGTAAAAGGTTTTCCCCGGTAAAACGCAGAGCTCTGTGCGGGGGAGATTGATTTGAGTATTAAGGGTGGCAGGTGAGGGAGCCGTTGCTTGACATTTAAAGCCTCCAAAGCCCCCGGTGGTAAAATGCGGAGCTCCGTACACTTGGGGGTGGCTTAGGTGTTGAGGGCGGGAGGTGTTAGAGCTATTGCTTAGTTTGAATACATGAATGGTGTCCGGGGGGGAAAATGCGGAGATCCGTACCCCGGGTACTAGTGTTCATTCTAAGGGTGGCGGGTGTTATTTACTTTTAGGAGCTTGGCATCGGTCCCACACTTTGTGTAGGGTACGAAACTTGATGCTACACGAGGATTGAGGATGAGAGGTTGGGAGACTTTAGGCTTGAGTTTTTTAAAATACATCTCTTATACATAGCTTTTTTGGCCTTAGTATGTTAGTTTGTATATATGCTTTGCATGAGGCTACTTTTGGGCCCTTGCTGTACATAACATGGTTTTGATCTATGAAATTCAGAGTTTTAAGTAAAAAAAAAAAACCCTAAACCCTAAACCCTAAACCCTAAACCCTAAACCCCAAACCCTAACAAAAATTCTGGTGCAAAGATTGGCAGGGGTCTTGTCTAGGATCATATCCCCAGTCCAGTCTGGCTTTGTAAGAGGAAGAAATATAACTGATAACATACTGTTAGCACAAGAAATCTGTCATGGTATGAATGCAAACAATGAGGATGTGGTCCTCAAGTTGGATATGACCAAAGCTTATGATAGAATGGACTGGGGGTGTGTAAAATTTGTGCTTGAAAAGTTTGGCTTCTGTAAAAAATGGATTGATTTGGTAATGAACACCATCAATAATGTGTGGTACTCTGTTGTTGTTAATGGGGAGGCAAAGGGTTTCTTTCATTCCTCAAGGGGATTGAGACAAGGAAACCCTTTGTCTCCCAGTTTGTTCATTTTAGCTGCAGATTTACTATCAAAAATGCTGAGCCAAAGGGAGGTAATGTTCACACAACCTGAAGGGGGCCAAAAGATCTCACACTTGTCCTTTGCTGATGATATGGTGATCTTCACCTCAGGAAGGAATGGGGGTATTGAGGGAGTGATGGAGGTTTTGGAGAAATATGAAGGGCAGTCTGGCCAGTTAATAAATAAGAACAAAAGTGCATTCTACATGCACAAGAACACTTCTGCTGAGGCTGTGTGGAGGATGAAGGATGTGACAAAGTGCCAACACAAGGACTTCCCATTCACATACTTGGGATGTCCTGTGTATCATGGAAGGAAAAAAGTGAGATTGTTTGAGAGTTTGGTGGAGAAAGTGGCTATTAGATGCAGAGGATGGCACAACAGATTACTGTCACAAGGTGGAAAGGCTGTTTTGATCAAGACAGTCTTACAAGCTATGCCTATTCACATCTTCTATGCAATAAATCCACCTAAGGCAGTTATAAAGCAGATAGAAAGGTTATTCTCTGAATTTTTTTGGGGAAAGAGTGAGGGAAGAAGCAGGCACCACTGGAGCTCCTGGAAATCATTGGCAAAACCAATTGAGGAAGGTGGTGTAGGGTTTGTTGGAGTGCAGGAGATGGTGGAGGCAGCTGGAGTAAGGTTATGGTGGAACTTAAGGAAAGGAGAGTCTGTGTGGAGTAATTTCATGATGAATAAATACTGCAAAAGAGTACATCCTGTAATCAGAGGTTGGCAGTATAAAGACTCTCACATTTGGAGAAGAATGGTTGGAATAAGGGATAGGGCTGAAGCTCAAATTGAATGGGATGTTGGAGAAGGAGAGTTGAACCTGTGGTGGGACAATTGGTCAAAGAAAGGAGCTGTGGCATCACTGCTTGGCTTGAGAGACAAAAGGATGGCAAAGGACAGTGTGAGAGACAGTTTTGAGCATGGCAGAATGAATTTGAGGAAATTTGGAATACAAAGACCTGAGCTTGGTGATGGAATTATGCTAAGGGCTGGGGTTGTTGATAAGCCTGTCTGGAAGCCAACAAGAGCTGAGTTCACATTTAAGACAGCAAAGAAAATGCTAAGGCAGACTGATAGAGGAGAACATAGGGAGTTTTGGTACAAGAGAATTTGGGAAAAAGGGCTCACCTGGAAAATGTCATTTTTGGCTTGGAGGGTGTTCAAGAAGAAGCTGCCTATGGATGATGTGTTAAGGAGGATGGGATACAACACTGTGTCTAAGTGCCCCTGTTGCATTCATCCTGGATGTGACAGTGTGCAACATGTATTTGGCATTGGAGAGACTGCTAGGCAAGTATGGGATTTTTTCTCAAAATCAATGGGGATGAGCATCCATGTGAGATCTGAAAGGCATGGGTGTTATGAGTGGTGGAATGCACCAATTAAGAATAGAATGATGAAATTCATGGCAAGAAGGCTTCCAGTTCTTATTCTATGGGAGTTGTGGGTCAATTATACACACTGCAAGTATGGAGGAGGTAAGCCATCTGTCCCAAGAATCATTTATAAAATCAGTAGGGACATGGCTGATTGTATTCAGAGGAAATGGCCAGCATGGGATCCACTACCACCCAACTGGAGTTTCATTGTGAAAAAAGCAGAAGGGTTTGGGTGTGGTAGGGTTGTACAGAAGTGTGGTTGGTGTAGACCTGTGGGTGGTGGAGTTAAGATCAATTGGGCAATCAGTAGATGTGGGAGGAGTTGTGCATATTTTACTAGAAACTCCAAGGGAATGTTCTGTGCTGCAGGAGTTTACTCATTGCAGCAGAATGAGGAGTTGAAATCTCTGATTGAAAGAATGCTATGTGACAGTGTGGAGAGGTGTATTAGAGCTGACATGATGAATATTTGTCTTGAGGCTGATAGTTGGGATGGGGTTGATGTGGATGTTGGGAGGTGGGCACCCCAGGGGTTTATCAGATTGAGTAGATGTGCTGCAAAGATCAATGTGGTGACTGCCTGTTTGGTGGAGTTGTGTGTGGGGGCCAATGTGAGCTTTTGGAGGAGGGAGGGGCTGCCAAGGGGGCTGGGAAGGATCCTAGCTCTTGAGGGGATCCCTCATTTTGTTTTTGGCCCTGGGATTGATGCAATCTGATTTTATATTTTGGAGTTGGGGTGGGACCAGGGTCTGGGATCCTGGTGGTTTTTGAGCCTGAGGGAGGGGTTTTGATTGATCATGTTTGAGAGTTAGAAAATGATTGAGTGAAAAAATGAAAAAGAAGAAAAAAGGATTGAATGCTGTTATAGAAAATGAGAGATGAGAGGAAAAAGTAGAGAGCTGAGAGGTTTTTTGATAGGACTAACATACTACTTTGCAGCTGCAGTGCTGGAAACCAGTTTTCTGTAGTGGTGTGTCCTGATGAGGCTGAGGGCTGAGGGGCACACATGGTTTTTTGACTAACAATGCTGCTCTTTTGCAGGATCATATACAGATATACAGATAGGAGTAAACAGAGGAGGCAGAACTGGCTTTGAAATGTTGGATCTGCATTTTGTTTTGAGTTGTGGGCTGAAGTAGAACTGATATATGTGTTTGAGGGGTTAGGGGGCTGTGGCATGCTGCATTCTTTATCCTAAATCCATAGTCTCCCTTTGAATATGTGTTTGATTGGTTGATGATGTTGATTTAGTACAGGTTCCTTGCATAGCGTACACATTGAGGTGGGAGTGCTCTTGTGCACCTTTTGTTTTATTTGGTTGCATATTTTGGAGGCTGGAGTTATAAGGAATGTTGCTATATATGAACTGCTGAAATATTATAATGTTTGCGGGTTCAGGGAGTGTGTTGGTGATGGCATTGCTTGGCATCCAAATCATTAAGGTCCCTTCTGGTAAAATGCAGAGATCTGTACAGCTTGGGGCTGGTTTGGGTGCTGAGGGTGTTATGGTGAGGGAGGCATTGCTTGTGTTCTTGAGCCTTTAAGCTTTCAGTGGCAAAACACGGAGATCCGTGCACTCGAGAGTGGTTTGAGAGCATGAGGGTGTAGGAGGTGAGAGCCATTGCTTGGAGGCATGATTGTAAAGGCACGGAGGGTAAAATGCAGAGCTCTGTACCTCCGGGTTGATTGTGTCTTTAAGGGTGGCTGGGTATTTTAGGATTTGTATAGGAGCATCGGTCCCACCCTCTTGTGTGGGGCAAGGAACCTGTATTATACTCGGATGTCAGGCTTGAGGAATGTTTGGAGAGCAAGGAAGACTTTGAGTTTGGGATAGAAGAATGCATGCATGTTTACCTTTTGGCCCTGTTATTAGCACTTGTGTATATTGAGAGTTCTACTTCTT
>CM008343.1:21207685-21220566 GCA_002525835.2 Ipomoea batatas
CCTCATCATTTTAAACCAAAAAGATTGAAAAGAAATGGTTGGGAGGCAGATGATTATTCTCATCCAAATGGAATGAGCATACCATGTGATTTGTCTTGTGTACCAGAGTCATCATTTGTTCCAGAGTCCAGGCTTAGTAGTGATTCAAAACCAAGTTCTAGGACAGAGTCCTATGTTGATGTGAACGGTAAAGTTGAAGCTGATTTTATGAATGATTCACTGCCAAGTATTCTCCCGCTTGAGGATGACAAGCTCGAAAAACCTGTTCTTGTATCATGTAAAAATCGCGAATTACTAGGTTGTAGTTCTGATATTAACACAATGCCAGTTTGTGGTGATGAAGCTAGTCATTACAATGTCCACCATGGTGAAGATTCTTCTAGAGGACGTCAGTTGTTGGATGAGTGTAGCCGCATTGACTTCAATTGGAGATCTATCACCTTAAAAAATGATAAACATAATCTGATGACCAATTCTGTGCAAGAAACATGGAGAAAACTCAGTAAGGGGCACATGGACCTGAAACAGTACGTCACCCCAGATCAGAAAGATGCTTCCAAGGTTCTTAGTATTGGTTACAAATTGAGTAATTTAATCTCAGAAGCTGATTTATTATCTAATGAATGTCAGCAGCTTATATGTGTAAGTCTCATATTAGCTATAAGTACGTGCCTTAATTTCTTTGATTTCATGTATGTTCTTCATTTGACGGTTTGTTGGCTTTCCTTCAGGATTCTTTGGAACCTTCTATGACACCATGTGATAAATTACAGTCGTATAGCTGGCCAGAGGATCAATTGCATATGTCATCTATAATTGCTCAACATGGGATATGCCACTTTGCTAAAGAAATTGCCAATTTGGAGTTTGATAATGTATCCGTAAATCAATTGGATTTGGCATCAGAGATGTTAGCATCATCAGACAGTACAATGGCTCTGGGAAAATGGGTTGGTCTTGACAGAAGAGAAATCTGGAGCACAGAAGTAAGGCCACCAAAAAACTCCTATTCTTCCAAAAGGTATACAACTATAACCTACCTTCTATCTCATAAGTACATAATAGTTTACCAGCACAAATAAACTGCAGGTTGAAACAAGTCTGTGTAAAGTTATTATTTATTTCACAGGCAAATGATTTTGTCCTGCTGGAGATTGATCTCTGACAATTTTAGTACACCAAATGTCTGAAAGTATTTGTGTCCAACCTGTTTTGTCTTTAATTGTTTCACTTTATTTACTTCTTTTGGAATCAATTAGTTATTGCTTTTTGATAATTCATGTAAAGGGCAATAATGCCTGAAACTGGCAGTCCTGAGACTCCCTTTAGTTGAAGCTATTATGTAATAATGTTACTTCATTGCGGTGCCGACTAATGCAGGAAGTTGGGCCCAGATCCCGTGGATCTACTTCAATTGGCAGTTCCGGTGCGGTCACACCTTTCACTGAAAGGCGATGCACTTCATGAATATCTATCTTCATTGAGCCAGATTTCAAGATTAGAAACCAACCGTTTGTCCGGCTGTGTTGGCAGGAGTAAACAAAGAAGGCAAGTGTTTGTTGCATTCCTTTAAAAAATACCCACATGTTCATAATATAATATATGAATATAAATGTGCAATCCAACTATCAGCTTAGGCTTTTAATTGAGATGAAACACATGCTTCAATTCCATACTCATACGCTGCTGAATATCTGCATTGCAGGGCACGAGTGGATCGACACTACTTGACGTCTGGTGCATTATCGTTATCAGCGGAAGATGTTTCATTGCTGGGTCAATACAATTGCTATCATAATGATGATGATTCATCCATGTTTAATTTGCAAACATCATAGTTTAAATAATGCTTACAGTTGTTTATATAGGAGGAGAATATTTGCTAACTTCACTTGAAAAGCTGTATTTGTAGTGACAATATAATGGGGGGTGCAGAATTGCATCATGTTTATACTTTCTAGAGGTTCTGCTTACTGAGATAGGCAATAATATTTGATCCAGGGTTTAGGTTCACTTAGCTTCAACTCTACTCTTAAGAGCTTATATTAGTGTGTGTAATTATTGGAAATTTTACCATTCTTTTTGGCTCACATGTGTCGCACAAATCTCACTCTTAAGCAAATGATATTTAGCAGCAGAGTTTTGCATGATTTCTTTCTTTTTTTATTTTTATTTTTAATACTAATGTAATTCAGTCTTCATTCTATCACGTCACAATCACATGCGATGATGCTAAAGAAGCATACTGCCAAAAAAAAAAAAAAAAAACTAAGGGGGCGTTTGATTCGCACATGGGAATCGGATTCGGTATCAAATACTTTGTAAGGGTTCTGCTCATAGCTACTTTCTCAACATAATGAAGCACAGAGAGTGAGTCAGCAGTTGCTGCCACTGAGGTTTGAACCCACTCGCATCATCCATGTGGGAGTGTTAACCGGGACACCGGGTGTCACTAGACCACAATGTCTTTGGCAAAAATGAAACTCTTATTCAATAAGGGTATGAGTTTTCTCATTAATGGGGTATTCCAAACTCATAGTAGCATTTTCAAAACCTATCAATCAAACACTAGCAATCACTTTTATACCAATTCCTTATGCATAAATCCACTGATAGGGAATATACTCTTAGTATACTGCCCTACGAAGACTATATGTATGCCTAGCGTATTATATAGCGTACTATACGGTATTAGCATATAAAAGGTCTTTGGTCCTTCATTTGAAGGGACTTTTTCCACTCTCTTCTTCTCTCTAGAAAGAAATGGCTTAGCTCTCTTCTCTCTCTGGACCATTCAAGAACAATGAATAAAATGGAAGATTTGAGAGCTTATTTACTGATCACAGTGTACTTTACATACAATTTTATGCATATTTTGTACATGGAGTGTATTGAAGGGGATTAAACACTATCACCCACCAACCAAACACACCCTAAAAGAAATCAACTTTGGTTGATTTTTTTTTTTGAAGAATAAAGGACTCATTGTATTCTCTATTAAAAATCGTATATATATCTCCTATTTATACATGAATAGACTATTAAATTAATGGGTCCATTTCTAAAAAGGACTTAGGGTTTCAACACTTTCCCTCAAGCTGGAAAGTATAAATCATATGTTTCAAGCTTGTTACAAATATACTCAACTCTAGGAGCTCTAAGAGATTTTATTAGGACATCAGCTAACCGATCAGCATAAATCTTCTCTCTGATGAAGTGACAATCAACATCGATGTGTTTAGTCCTCTAATAATAAACAGGCAATGTGTAGAGTTGCTTGGTTGTCACATATTAGTGTCATTTGAGCAACATTGCCACATTGCTATTCTTGTAGTAAATGCTTCAGCCACACGACCTCACATGTGGCAAGGGCCATGGTCCGATATTCAGCTTCAGCACTGGACCTGACAACAACATCTTGCTTCTTACTTTTTCAAGATATGAGATTATCACCACTGAGTATACAATAACCTGAAGTAGAACGCCTATCAAATGGACAACCAACCCAATCTGCATCAAAATATCCAACAACCTGAGCATGTCCTCTGTCTTAATATAACAAACCTTGCCCTGGTGATCTCTTGATATACCTTAGAACCCGAACAACAACATCCTAATGGGTATCACAAGGGTTTTTAAGAAACTGACTCAAAACACTCACTGCAAAAGAGATATCTGGTCACGTGATTGTAAGATAATCCAAATTTTCAATTAACCTCCTGTATTGTTCTCGGTTAGGCAATGGCTCCCCCTATCCTAGTAGAAGTTTCACATTTGGATCCATTATCATCCACAAGTCTACAATCCAACATACCAATTTCTTCTAAAATATCCAAGGCATACTTTCTTTGAGAAATGACCACTACTAGACTGGGCCACTTCAATTTCGAGAAAATACTTTAGTTTGCCCAAATCCTTAGTCTGGAACCAACTAAAGAGACGCTCTTTCAATTGAGATATGCCCTCTTGATCACTCCCTGTAATAACAAAGTCATCCACATACACTACGAGGTATATGCATTTCCCATTAGAATGACAATAGAAAACAAAATAATCAACTTCACTTCTAGTCATACCAAACTCACACACCACATAAGGTTGTGGATGGTGTTCAATATATGAGTTATAGAGATGCGTGTTATGTTTGTGGGTTGTTAGTTGATGATAAAGAATATATTGATGCAATATATGAAGCAAGTTAATGGGCATCGACTTCGTCAATGCGGAGGCTATTTGTTACAATGTTTACATCAAATGCTTTGAGTCAACCACTAAATGTATGGAATGCTGTTTGGAATCATCTTGCTGAAGATGCGGAGCAGAGACGGAACCACCCTGGGGGTAGTGGGGCACCTGCCCCCACTCACCCCACCCGCACCCCATATATAGCCTTGTATGTATATATGTATGTATATACATGTTTTAGATATAAATATATGAAAACAGATGTAATAAACAAAGAGCAAGCTAGACAAGATGGTTGAGTCGTGTTTAACCTAAGCAGAGGGTTGTGAGTTCGAATTCAATAGGAAGCACAAGTGGTTACTTTAATCCTGTAGCTTATTTAGTGACTTTTATGATCGATATAATATATTAATGTACACAAGATGACTTTTTTTAATGATATATATATATATATATATATATATATATATATATATATATATATATATATAAATATATAAATTCATAAAACTTTTTTAAACCAATAAGGGAATTGAACCCCCTAACCTTTCTTAGCACAAGTATACATCTACCAACTAGTCAACCTAATAATGAGATATGTAATTTATAATTTATTTTCTATTTGAATTAATTTATCAAATTAATTATGTTTCATATTTTTTTTTATAAATATTTTTATAAAGTTTTCATGTGTTTTATTTATTGCATATATCCAACAATATTTATGATTATATTTCTTTAAGTATTTCTTCCTTTTTTTAACTATCTATTTTATTTTAATATTTCGCCCCCGCTGGAACAAATTCCTGGATACGTCCCTGATGCGGAGTATAATCAATGACATTTGCTATTTGATTTAGGTATTAGTTTTGGTAATTAATTTTGAAATGTATATTAATTAATTTTTTAAGCAATTGTTAGTTTTTATATTATATTAATAGTTGTTATGTTTTGTAGGTTTGGTTTTAACTATTGAGGAGAAGAAAATTTATGCTTTACTTGAGTTGGAAAAATTGCTTAAATTGTGGAACAAAAGTTTGGAAACTTATCCACCCATGCCTATTCCGGATTCTTCTTTACAGTTGTTTTCTGGTAATCTCTTATTATACGAGGAATTATCATATAATCGTGATGAACTTAAGAGAGAACATGATTCCTTGGTTAGTCAATTAACTGAAGAACAAAGATATGTGTATGATACTATTCTTGGTGATGTGGAGTCTCACAATGGTGGATATTATTTCCTCTATTGTTATGGTGGTACAGGGAAAACTTTCGTTTGGAAAACTTTGTTAGTTGCGATACGTTCGCAGGGTGGTGTTGTTTTAAATGTTGCTTCTAGTGGTATTGCTTCTCTTCTTATGCCTGGTGGTAGAACTGCTCATTCTCGGTTTGCAATACCAATTGAGATTAATGACGATTCAACATGTAATATAGCTCAAGGTAGTGATCTTGCTGAGTTAATTATCAAGTCTCAACTAATTATTTGGGATGAAGCCCCTATGATGCATAAACATTGTTTTGAAGCAATGGATCGGACAATGAGAGATTTGCTGAGGTTTGATAATGCGTTAAGTTCAACGTTGACTTTTGGAGGTAAAACAGTTGTTCTTGGTGGTGATTTTCGTCAAATTTTACCGGTCATTCCAAAAGGGACAAGATAAGATATTGTTGGAGCAAGCATTAACTCTTCTTATTTGTGGAGTAGTTGTAGGTTTGAGACTAACTAAGAATTTAAGATTACAAGCAATAGGAGATGGTGAGTGTCGTTCACGGATTGAGAAATTTGCTAATTTGATAGCTGCTATAGGTGATGGTAATTTGGGTATGGATATTGATGGCCATTCAATTGTGGAAATTCCCAAAGAAAATTTGGCTCAATTTCAGGATGATCTAATTGAAGTAATTGTTAAAAGTACATTTCCCATATTTTTTAACGACTCTTGTGATATGCAATACTTAAACAATCAAGCTATCTTGTCACCAACTCTGGATGTTGTGAATGAAATTAATTAGTATATGAGTAATTTCAATCCGATGGATGGTAGAACATATTTTAGTTGTGACTATGTTTGTCACTCTGATGTATGTACAGATTCCTTTGCTCAGCTACATACAACTGAATTCTTAAATGATTGCGATGTTCAGGTATCCCTAACCATTCACTTACTCTTAAAGTTGGCTCACCGGTAATGCTGTTGCAAAATATCGATCATTCTATTGGTTATGTAATGGCACAAGATTGGTTGTTACTAAATTAGGAGATCATGTTGTTGAGGTAGAGATACTTTGTGGGAAAAATGTTGGGACTCGAGTATTGATTCCTAGATTATCAATGACACCCTCTGATCCTCGAATGCCTTAAGTTCGAAAGGAGACAATTCCCTCTAATGCTGTCTTATGCAATGACAATAAATAAAAGTCAGAGGCAAAGTCTATCTCATGTTGGACTATTTTTAAAGAAACTTATATTTGTTCATGGTCAACTTTATGTGGCACTCTCAAGAGTGAACAATGCCATTAGTCTTAATGTTGTTAATTTGTTATTCTTGATGAGAAGGGAGATTATTGTAATTCAACATCAAATGTTATATACAAAGAAGTCTTTAATAATTTGTAAGTTTTATATAATATAATGGAATATTATCATTTTAATTTTAGACAAGAACCTGTTCATATATTTTGGTTTACATACATATCATTATACAACATTTATATTCTGTGTTCTTTTTCTTCCATTATGATTATAATGCTATTATAATACTAAGTTTGCAACAATAATACTACGTATTTGTTAATTAACTTCTTTTTTACTCATATTGTCAAATATATTTTACAACTGTATTTTTTTATATTAATAGAACAACATTATTTATATGTTTCCAAATTTCAGTCCGTGCATCGCACAGGTAGAATACTAATTTCTAGGTAGAAGGAAGTCTATAGTCTTCCTAGTTCTTACCTTTTCACAATCCAATCCAGAAGTTGTCGGGACAGGCTCATTGTTAGGCCTTCTCCAATTGTTAATATATTTGCACATATATTTAGGCTCTAAGTAGGAAAGAAGGGAAAGCAAAAAAGAAAAAAAGAAAAAGAAAAAACAAATAAAAACCCAAACGTCAGAAAGCACAGAGAAGGTGAAGAGTTCCATTAACACGCCCGTGCAGTGCACGCGCCAGTGCTCGCACGCGCAGCGAGCCTGCTGCTCATTTTTCGCGTGGGACCCACTTTAGCCGTCCAAAATCCCTCCCTCCTGCAACAACCTCACATTTTCTCTCTCTCCCTCCTCTCGCCTCCACATCACCACCTTTTTCTTAGTTTTTGTGCCAAAACCCACTATTGAGAAAGGCCTTACAAGTAATAAATCGTACAAGAGTGGTAGTAAATTCTTTATCACACTATCACACTGAGATTAAAAGAATTGAAAAATAAAAGTCTGATCTTGCAAAATGGGGGGCACTGACACTAGCTTTTATATTGCTTTCATTATCAATAAAGTAATAAACACATTTAGATCTAAAAATGGCTGAATCTTGGTCTGCAATTTAAAAGGTTCACAAAGAAATACCAGAACATATCAGAGAGAAAAGCTAGCTGCTTTTGAATAAAAAGCACTAATGCTTGAAGCAACTATTGATTGTTACTAGTGATCTTGTTTTCCCTGAAAGTAATTCAAATGATTCCCAAGCTGCTAACCAATTTGTGGAGACAATAAAGCCTATTTGTTCCGCTTTTTGGCCTGCTTTCCTTGGCCCTTCTTAGGTGGTCCCTTTCCACGACGCTTCAACATTTCTAGCTTGCTCAACCGTCTGTTAAATCACAAACCTATGAGAAACTTGCTATTCTACACAGCAAAAATTACATTTTCGATGTTACACACATCATACAAATGGATCAGATGCTCAAATTATCCCGGTTAATGCTAAATTCTTCAGCATCATTGCTGACAATTACCAACTTTTAGTTACGAAATGCAGTAAGCCTGAGTTTTGTGAAACAAAACAGTGGTATTAGGAATTAAACTCCAAAGCTCAGCTCAGCTCAACTTAGAGTCATTTATTTGTCTTACAAAACCCCACTTAACCTCCAATCATAGCAGACATTTGAATAGTCTTAGGTCAGTACAATTAGGACCAAATGCATCTCCTTGCACAAATGCTGGGAACAAATAATTAAGCGGATGCATCTATTTTCATAAAATGTTGGGGAGAAAAATTTAAGCAGTTATATGCAGGTGACTATTATAGTAGAGCAACCAGGATGACCTTCCTAGAGTGCATACTATTAGCTATCTATTCACATGAGAAATTTTTGGAATATTGTCTTCACTTGAAACTCCAAAAAAAAAAACTTCCATTGATTTCAATCTTTACTGAAATATCAAATGCGACGAGTGCATATAGTCTCAAAATTGTACTCTAAACAATCTCTGAAAACCCTCAAAAAATCTGTTTTAAAATTGTGCATGAGGACCAAATATGAAAATCCTTAGCTTAACTCAATAAAACCTTAATCCCAGCAAGGGTCTATTACAAGGATTCTATTTCTCCATTTCATTTTATTAAGCAGAAAGTATGTTGAAATCCTTTGACCACCTGTACCTTTCTTAAGAACTCCGACACTGACATATACCAAGCCACAAAATTTTCAATACAGCATGTAAAAAATATTTAGCAACCCCCAAGCCACAAAATTTTCAATACAGCATGTAAGAAATATTTAGCAACCCTCTATCTAATGTGATGCTTATCTATGATCCACCCCTTCATAAATTTCTACTCTTTGACTAGTAGCCAAAGCTGAAGAATCTACATACTTCGAAGATAAAGTTAAACCTCAACAAAAAAAGTCTTATTAACCTTCAACCTAGAAATCATCTCAATCGCTGATTAGTTCTTCATGAAGGAGCGTACTCAACTTTAAACACTGGTCTTTTTAAGACTCAGAAAACCAGACTCACAGTGCTTAAGATTTAACATGTTCTTCATGGATACCTATTAACACTCAACCACTCTCACAAAATACCATGTCCAAACATGCTAAGAATAATGCACAAGTAGTATCATGCAACCAGTATACTTTACCAAACTTGTCATCACCAGAACCTAAAATTCAAAGACTATTAATAAAAAGGAAAAAAGTGTTGAATAGACCACTAAACTTATAGCTTTTGTGCAATTAGGTCACTGAACCTAAAAAGTGTGTAATTAAACAATTAAACAAGTAAAATATGTACAATTGGGACTTTTTTTTTGAATTTTTTCTGGTAGAATCCAATCATATTAATTACATAGTATGGGCTAAGAATAGCCTTTTCCTCTGTCATACTAGTTGAGATGAAAGATTGCAATGCTTCAACTTAAATTGCACTAAAAGAAATCATAAACATGTCCCAATTGCACATATTTTGCTTGTTTGATGGTTCAATTGCATACTTTTTAAGTTTATTGGCCCAATTGCACAAAAACAATAATTTCAATGACCAATTTGTTCCTTAATAAAAAGAGAATGAAATACTACATACCAAAGCAAGTGCATCGTCTTAGTGGAGTGTGGACATAAGTACATAACTTATAATTTGGAATATATATTCATGAATATCTACATCTATATATAATATATACATAGAAAGAGAAGATGAGAGGAAGGCAATAAATACTCACTCTTGTTCTTCTCGTGCCATGACAAGAGGATCATCCTTTCTGATGTCATGTGGGTACCATTGCGCAACCTTGTCTCCAATCAACTTCTTCCGTAGAATTTTGTGAGCAGATCTCTCACCCGTGGGGTTAAGCACATGCCCAAATATCCTTGCCCTTGCATTGGCCACCCCTTCGATGGCTACAGAGGCCACCAAGTTCCTCAGTCTCCCAGAGCTCATGCCTTCTTCCACTGCAGCTCGACACTTCTATTAGGCAAATCATCAAACAGTTGCAATGCGGGGTTAATGCACTATCCAGAAAGTTACATATCCACAAAAAATCATATATTCAATTACATAATATATTGTAAGTAACTCATCTCATTGCAAGAGTTCTTTGTTTCTATACCTGAACTTACTTTTTCTTCATCTACAGAATAACTTTATGCAACAGAGAGGGATATGCTCTGAAAGAGAAGAAACGGAGAGGCAGGCAGGTAGGGAGAGGGTATTTACCTGACGAAGAGGACTGGGCTTGTGAAATTGAAAACCCAATCCGCAATTAGTGAGGTCAATCTTAGCCCAAAATCAATAAAATGATCCGATAAGATTGAAAATTTTTAAGGTAAATCTTTTTTTTTTTTAAATATTTTAAGGTCAATCTTAGATCAAGAAATTTTAAAATTAGAGCCAAAATACTTTTTTTTTTTGGGTGTAAGCCAACAAGGCGTTTAAACACGGGAGTTAGTTCAGTGAGAATCGTCATTTGTAGAAATTAAATCTGAATTATCTCAAAAATCATTCGCCACAAAAAGTGCTCATTTACCATTTGAACTACCGTGTTGGATTCGAGCCGAACTATTTTAGTCTATAAAAATTCAGTGTGATAAGTCTAAAATTAATAAATTCGGTGGCCCAAACTAGATAACCTGAAATTTAGTAAGCTAACCCAATAGTTTGAGACTTTGAGCCACTTTAGACTATTCTTTGAAATACGAAATTATATATATATATATATATGTTATATGTTATATGTAAGTTCATTTTTAATATTTTTTTTATTAAAATATTAAATAAAATTGTAATAAATATATTAATAAATTTATTAGGGAGTACAAAATAAAATATCTTTTATGGAAATAAATAATGAAAAATAAAAACTTACTATAAATATTATACTTATACATCAATTAATATAAATTTCTATTTTTAAATTTTAACTATTAATTAAGATATTTATATTATAATATAGTAATTACAATAATTTTTAAATTTTTATATTTTTATTATTTATTTTCATACAAAATATTTTATTTTGTAATAAATTTATTAACAAATTTAATAAATAAATGAGCTTATATATAAATGTTCTATATTAGACTCTATATGTGCACAATGCTTTATAAATTATAACATGTATATATAAAAGCAATTGTATAGGATAATGTGTGTCGCTTAAGTCATGATTTTCTTATAGATCATGATTAGAAGACTAATAGGATTAGATTGAAAGCAAAACAATGATTCAAAATATTAGGATTGCTCACGTTCAATTTTCACACGTTACTTTGGCAGAGAAAAAAAACCGGATATTATACCATGAACTTGGGTCTAAAATGGTGTCGTTTTGCTTCAAAACGACGCCGTCTAAAACTTTTTTAAAAAAAAAAAAAAACTAAAATTGCTTCCTTTCTTGCCATTTGTCTTCAGAATTCGTTCATTTATAATTTTTAAATTATATATTCACAATTACAAAAATCTATATTATAATTACAAAACCATATATTCACAATTTCATAACTCTATACTCACAATTACAGATCTTTATATTTAACAATATAACACAATTTTTGAATATATATTCACAATTTTTGAAATTTATATTAAAAAAAAAATTCATTAACTGAAAAAACGATGTCACTAACGGCTCCATTATTTGAAACACACATTTTGATCCTGAATCCACTTTCAAGTTAGACTTGAGTTTATACTATAATTTGTTCGAAAAAGACAATCTCGCAAAACAATAACAAAATATAAATTTTTAACAATTTGTTTGCCAAAAACTCAGAAACTCCAAATCACCAAAATGCCGTCATTTTGTTTGGACGGGAAATCAGGGTATCAGACCCATGGTAGCTGTTTTAATTTTTATTTTTTTAAATGAAATTGAAATAAATGATTATCTTAATAAGTACTCTGCATATACAAATAAAAATTGTAATAAAAACAAAATTAGAAGATAAACGAAAATTTATATTTTTGGCCCTCTAATTATATCTGTAATATAAATTTAATTCTTGAATTATATAATGACCTTTTTAACCATTAAGTTATGCATAGAGTAGCTTCATACATAACTTAAGAGTTAAAAATAATTATCCATATAATGCAGAGATCCCTAAAAAGTCGAGTAACATAATTGTGATTCTCTCAAATGAGAGTTCAGATTAATGATTGTCCATTTAGAAAAATTAATTTATGCTATTACATCACAAAGTTATTAATTATTTTAAGTAGAGAAAATATGTATGGATATATAGTACAAAACATATTTTCTGCATTTTCGGCGTCGTCTGTAATTGATTCTTTGAGTAATGAAAATGCAGAATTCTGATGCATTGCTAACGTAGTGACTACCGACTCCACTTTTTTTGTTGCAGTCGAGAATCTCTGAATCGTTCGCTCCCTCCGTCACAATTCCGATTTGAGAATCGACTCGGTTTCTGATCTATGGCCGCTCCAGTTCGCCAATCTGATCCTCCTTTTTCTTCCGATCCCTATGATTCCCGCAACCGCCAACGACCGCAGCTCCGCTACTTCCACTGCACCTGCTTCCGCCGCTGCTGCCGCTGTTTCTGCTGCTTCTACGCCTAATCATCACACTCTTTTGCTACCATAAACCTTTAGTTTGTAAGACCCATGTAGTATTTATATTTGCCCCTGTAAATACAATAATACATATCTCTATACCAGTATGCACTTACTACTTAATATCTTTATTCATCATCAGTATTTTTTTTTTCTAAAATTTTCTTGTATAATGATATGAGGT
>CM008343.1:21379828-21394835 GCA_002525835.2 Ipomoea batatas
GATAGATATAATTATTTACCTTCTGGCGGGTTAAAGTTATTGTGGTGGCTAATTTGGTTTCTTTATTCCTATTTTTCAAGTGTATGGATGTATCTATGTTTCCAACTGCAATAAATCTGCAAGTGATAGCTATATGAAATAAGTTTTGGTTGTGGGAGGCAGCTCATCGGTCTTATGCAATTGCGTAAAAAATGCTCCAACCTATGTGAACTGCAGATTATAGCGGATTAGGTAGAGTATATATTTGGCAATCATGTATGATACTTCTTGTTACTTTTTCAAATATCCTCACAGTTGTGCTTGTTTTTCATTTTATTATTGACTTATAGGGTTGGGAGGATGATGACAAAGAAGTTGCTTCAAGGCTTTTGGATGATCCGGATGGTTGCTTAGTTACTCAAGAGTTGAAGATGCAGATGCTTAACACAATCCAGAATGAATGAAACTGCTACTCTCAAAATCCCCTGCGCTAGAAAGAGTTGTTATTCTGAAGCGTTTGGATATGAATGCCTCCAAGGTGAGAAAAATCCAAAGGAAGTTGGAATGCTTCCCTCGTGCATCTCCAAACGCTCAAATTGTCTGCATGGCCAATTACTATAAGCCTATGCATAAGGAACACTACAAAAAAACGTGAAAATAACGACGGATTTAGCGACGGATGTGTTCCGTTGCTAATTTAGCGACGGAATAACGACAATTTAACGACGAATTTACTTATTTTAAAAAAATTTAAAATTAGCGACGAATTAGTGACGGATTAGCGACGGAAAGTATTTGTCGTAAATCCGTAGCTAATTTTAGTGGTAAATTTTCGCGCATAATCTTGCGACAGATTAGCGACGGATTTGCGACGGATTTTTGTCAAAAATTTGGCGCGCATTTTTTTAGAAGCAAAATAAACCCGGGAATAATGCTCTATATCCGTCGCTAAGGCATTATTCCCGGGTTTTATTTTGGTTCTAAAAAGCGAGCAGGAATTATTTTGACAAAATCTAGCGACGGAAAGTTTAATCCGTCGCTAGAAAATTAACAAAGTGGGTTCCTATATTTTTAAAATGAAATCTAGCGACGGAATTCGAATCCGTCACTAAATCTAGCGACGGATTCGAATTCCGTCTCTAGAAAATTAACGAAGTGTGTTGCAAAATATTTTTAAAATGAAATCTAGCGACGGAATTCGAATCCGTCACTAAATCTAGCGACGAATTTGAATTCCGTCGCTAGAAAATTAACGAAGTTTGTTGCAAAATATTTTTAAAATGAAATCCAGCGACGGAATTTGAATCCGTCACTAAATCTAGCGACGGATTCGAATTTCCGTCGCTAGTGTAATAACGGGGAATAAATCTAGCGACGGATTTAGTTTCCGTCGCTAAATCCAAATATAAGATCATATCTGACCATTTTAATTTGCTAACCCTAAACATACTAATTCTATTTGCAGCTCTATTCCGCCCTTCTATTCCAGCCCCTCTCTCTATCTTCCAAGTTCCAACTATGGATTCAACACGCCGGCAACGACGGTGGCGATTTTGGTGGAAGCGAGGTAGCGGTTGCAGTGGCAGAGGCGAGGTGGCCGACGGAGGCGAGGCTGCTGTTGGTTGCAGCGGCAGAGACGAGGCAGCTGTTGCAAGTCGGTCGTCTCTGTCTCTCTTTCTTGTCTAGCAGATCGAAGGCGAGGGCGACGCCTTGCAGGTCGGCGTTGCATCGGCGGCGGCGGAGGTGTGGCCGACGTTGTAGCGGATCGACGGCGAGGCGTGGTGGGCGGCGTTGCAGCAGATCGACGACAGCAGTCCCAGGCGGTGGCAGCTGCGGCGGCGGTGGATTAGTGGCATTGTTCACAGGCTGTTTTTGTTCCGGTTGATGTGGTATGCTGTGCTTGTTTGGAACAGATGCCAAAGTATTGTTCAGGTTACGAGTTGGAGTCAATTGAGTTGGAGGGGTGTCACTCTTCCCTTGTTGCTTCTGCCATGCAGTTACAACAGAAGAGAAGATCCAAGATCTTGAGGTTAGGAGCTAAAGCAGTTCCATTCTTAATTTTTATTTGTTTTCTGTTCAATGCTGAATTTTTTATTTTTTATTTTTTATTTTTAAATTACAAAATTGGCTACTATTTTATTTTTCTGATCTCGTTTCGTTTTCTTCATTATTTTTCACAGATCAAAATTTTGGACCCTAAATATGATGAATCACAGAATACACATACATAGGTGTCTATGTAAGACGCCTTGGGCAGCCTCATAGGATATAACTGTTAGAAAATGGTATGTGTTAGATTACAATTTCTGATTTTTCAATTGTGTAAATTTTTCATTTAGAATCAGGCTTGTATAGTTGTATATACAAAATACAAATTCATATTTATAATTTAGAATAATATCATTCTATGACCAAGTTATAACCTTAAAAGAACATCATGGGTGGGGGTGGGAATGGTATTGCTTACTTGTACAGATATATTGAAGGTTTAATTTGGTTGTTTCCTTGGACCTCAGCTCTGGAAATGTGCAGTCAAGATGACACTATTAATTATGATCTAATTCAATAACATAATTGAAAGATGCAGTATTTCCTAACCTGGTTTTGTCACTGTAGTGTTGTCAAGGCGATTAAATAGTTTATGTAGTTACTTTCTTTGGTTAAAAGTTAATGATTCCTCATGAATGCAATAAACTTACTACTACGTCATTATGCATGATTACTACTGCAGAGTATCCAGAAGTTGACTTTTTATCACTAAACATTGAGAAACAAATCTAATGTTGATGTTTCGTCTTTTTGAAGAAATCATGTTGGTGACTGAAGATCTAGAGGTAAGGGTCTTTCTAAACTTGGCTGATTAATATTGATTTGCAAGGCTAAGTATACTTCTAAAAACTTCTTCATGATTCCATCCATTTCATGCATTCTGTAAGGTATTAAATCAAAGATTTTACTTAGATCTTGGTTTCTAAATTCTAAGAGAGCGCTTTCAAATCCTGCAGTTAGTTTTTAAGGGATATTTTTTTTACCAATTTCTTTTAAGCTACTGAATTCCATATTGCATTGACTTTCAAATGATCAACTTAATGATTAATTGGATTGGGTTTTGCAATCTTGTCAGCGGTGGTGGTAGGACCTTTGGATCTCTGTTTTCTCTTTCCAGCGATGTGTTGGAGCTTGACGATGGCAGTCTGTTTTCTTTTTCCCGGTGATGGCAGCGGTTTGTTTTCTTCTATTCTTTATTTATTTATTTATTAATTAATTTATTATTATTGTTAGTATTATTAATTATTAATTAATTAATTATTTTAGATGTGCCTGGATTAGATGTGCCTTAGTGTACAGATGTTCAGCTTGATGGTTCTGTTTAAGGAAAGAAAGATGGAAAATGATATAAATCACATAATTAAGATCATATTATGAATGGATTTAACTAAAGCAATGCAAGTAGCATATATCTAGTTGTGTTAAATGAAAATTGACTATGATGGTTTGGACATTTCTGTGTAGACCTATGGATGCATTGGTTAGAATGAGCAGCTATGTTGTAGTAATAGTCTAATAAGGTACAGTAGAAATAGACAGATTGTAACTCGCTTGTATAGAAGCTATGTTCAGATTGTGTGAAAGATGTGAGTCTAGGACTCACAATGGATTTAGTGTTTTTTTTAGGACTGAATGTAGACATAAAATCCAAGTAACTAAACCCAATTAGACTGGAAATAAGATTTAGTTGTCCTTAATTGAGAGTTGTTGCACATGGAAACTTGCAGATTGGTACTTCTGGATTTTGCTAACCATGCTTTATTCAATACTTCTGCAGGAAGAAATGCAGTGGACGGCATGGAAAAGGTTCCTAGCCTTTGAAAAGTAAGACATTTTGCCTCACGTGTTATGCACAATCACATTCACATTTCATTTAAATAGAAGACTTGTTGTGCACTTGCTCTTAAGTGTAATCAGTACAGTTTTGCTGACTGTTGGTCATACTCTCATTTTTGTTCTGTCACTAAAGTTCAATTTTGTTACTGGGTTAAAATTTGGTGTAACATCATTTTGCTTTCCTTTATTTCAGAGGAAATCCTCAAAGGATAGATACTGCTTCTGCTAATAAAAGAATTGTCTTCGCGTATGAGCAGGTATAGGAGATAAAACTGTCTTTTATATAATTAATACTCTGTAATTAATTTCTCTCCTTGTTCTTCCTCATCAATTTCTACTTTCTATGCTTGGACTTCTTTTATTTGCAATGTTTTTCATGAAAGCCTTTTACCAAATATTTGCAATACATATGAATATTGTTAATATATGTATTGGTTGTATGAAATAAGTTTTGGTTGTGGGAAGCAGCTCACCAGTGTTATGCAATTGCTTAAAAAATGCCCCAACCTAGCTAAGTGAACTGCAGATTATGGTGGATTAGGTAGAGTATATATTTAGCAATCATGTATGATACTTCTTGTTTTAATTACTTTTTCAAATATCCTCACAGTTGTGCTTGTTTTTCAATTATTCTTGAGTTATAGGGTTAGGGGGATGATGACAAAGAAGCTGCTTCAAGGCTTTTGGAGGATCCGGATGGTTGCTTAGTTATTCAGGAGCTGAAGATGCAGATGCTTAACACAATCCAGATTGAATCATTCAGTGGATTGCATTCGAAATGCGTTTTATGAAACTGCTGCTCTCAAAATTCCCTGCGCTAGAAAGAGTTGTTATTCCGTTTGGGTATGAATGCCTCCAAGGTCAGAAAAATCCAAAGGAAGTTGGAATGCTTCCCTCGTGCATCTCCAAATGCAAAAATTGTCTGCATGGCCAATTACTATAAGCCTATGCATGTATACGAGAGTGTGTTTACGAGAGAGGAGTATTCTGATTGTATTCCTTCTTTCCTTTCATGGTTTGTTCCTATGACTTTCGAGTGATTAATATAAAGTGTGTTGTTTTTGAAAAAAAAAAGTTGTTTAGCATGAGGTATTTGTAATCCGCAAGCATTGTGGGCAATTAAGAATGTTACTCTATTTGCTTTTGTTAATAAATTACATCAATTATGATTTGCTTTTTTACATAAATTAGTTCATCTAACAATGTTAAGGCGTTTCATAGTCAAAAAAGTTCTTGTAGTAGATAAAACAATTACTATTTACTAGTCACTAAATCATTTTCATACAAATGAGAGGCCTTCAAGCATAAGATCATCAACAAAAAATTCCACTACACTTGCAGGATCAAAAACAACATATATATTCAAAACAAAGTGAAATGACATTTGAAAATATGCAACGATTAATAAATCAACACATACTCAATAAAGACGCAATTTCTTCGGTGTAAGGTGGAAGCATGTAATAAAAACAAAGGCGCATTTCAAAACATTACAAGTTATTACTGTCATAAAATGGACTATTATCCTCCATAACCAGTCATGCTTCATCATCATCAAGAAACTCAAATTTCCAAATAGGTCCATTGTGCTACATAACTATTTTGTTGATTATAAAAAACCTAGCAAATGGCCACACGAAATTCAGTGGTTATATCTTTCTCCATCATAATCCAATAACTTTAACATATACAAATTAAAGAGCAAACAAATTAAAACAAAAACATAATCCTTAAATAGATTGGCATGGTAATCAAAAGTAAACTAAAGTAGAAACAAGAGCAATAATTCAAAATCCCAATTCAAATTATATTGCTTAAATATTAAGTTTCTAAAATATGAATTCAAAACTAATAAATGAGTAGCAAGCTAAGTTAGCATTGAAATTGTATAAAACCTATTATCATATCGGACTAGTAAGCCGGTGCGGGAACTTGGCTGGAAACGGGATGGATGGCACCATGGGAACGCCACGTAGAATTTGGTGTCATGTACTGTCTAATTTACGTTGCTTTTCCCTCTTGTAAAGTTGTAAATTTAGATAGTGTGCCTAACGTTTGGGGGCTTTGTCAATCGTGAACCTATGTATTGGTTGGGTTAGTTTCTGGTAGGAACTAATGTATGGGAAGCCGATAGTGCTTAGGGGCTTAGCGGGTATGCTGAGTTGTTGACGAGGTCGTCAACCTTCTCAAGTGGGGGAAGTTTGTTACGACCCCAAAATTCGGCCTATGGTTTTGGCCTTGATTTGGCTAAAAAGCCATAGAACGGGCGTGGTAATTGGTTTTGCCACGGCTAAATCGTGAAGAGGGCGCGGTTTAGATAGTTAGCCGGTGGGTTCGATCGGTTAGCTAAGTCGCGGACACGTGATGGTGCGTGTCGCGAACTTGGCGCGGACTAGGTCCGTGGCCGAAGTATGCGGAGGACCTTGGCAAGGACGTGGCACGACGGGCTTGGGTCCTTGGAACGTTGTGGCCGAGCAGGGCACAACGGAGTTCGAAGACGGTGCAAAGCGGTCCGAGTCTTTGGCGTTGGGCTCGGGTGTGATTGACTCTAAGGGTCAATTGGTTCGAAGTAACGCAAGTCCCGTGCGGTGGTTCGTAGTCTGGATCAATGCGGCCGAACTTGGGCGCATTGGTGCGGAACGTTGCGGTGCGCTGTGACTCAGCCGCGGACCGTTGCGAGAAATGCGGAGCGCGGACCAAACTGTTGGGCGCGACGCGATGCGAGCATGCCGGTGCGGAACGGCATGGGCGCGGCTCAAGGCGAGCAGCCTTGGTGCAGACTTTTGCGACGATGGTGCGAAACCGCGGACCAAGTGCGAGAAGTTGCGGACCAATGCGGACCGGAGCGGTGTGCGTCTGGACGGACCATGGTGCAACTGCTTGGCGGTTGGGCGGTTGAGCAGATCAAGGAGGAAGTTCCACAAGCATGTGAGCTGCATGTGATGGCGGTTCAAAGGCATGTGCGGAGCATGTGAGATTTGCAAGGTGGCAGAATCTGATTGGCCGTGCGGTTTTGCTTGTAACTGTCCTTGGGCTATAAATAGCTTTCCTTGTATCATTTTTCGTTGCTGTATGTATATAGTCCGAGAGGGGCAGAGTTTTGAGAGAGCTAGGCGGGTTAGTCTAGTTGGAACGAGGGCCTTGTGCCTAGGCAGCCTTGTCGGCAGGTATGGGACTGTCCGACAAGTTGCCTAGGTGCTTGGTTCGAGTTGCGAGTGTTGGTCGGCTAAGGGTTTGGCTGACGGGTGAGTCTTGTATATTGATTCAGCTTTGGAGTTAATATATGTGGTCTTTGGACTGAAACCTTGTGTGGTTGGCTCACGTTGTTTACTGCTTTGTTTTATGAGTTTTCCCTTGAAACTTGACTAATGGTGGCAAAGGTTGCAAACTGATCCGCTGCTCGGTTTGCGCGGCTGACTGCCTTGGGTTAAGGTATGCCGTACGGGTGTCTTTTATCTTTACAAAGTTGTGAAACATTTCATTTTGGTAGTGATGATAAAGTCTTTTAATATATTGATGAGTGTACTTTGATTGCAATATTGTTAAAAACTTAAAATTATAAATTGTACTTAATACAGTATTTGTAGTTATATTGTAATTAATGTCAATAAAAAAATGTATTACAAAAATTAATATTTAATGACAACAACAATATATACAAATTAAAATTAAAAAAATATAGTAATATTAATGACGGGATTTTCCATCACTAAAAAAATATATGGGAGTAAATTATGTTAGTGAATAGTTGTATTAATGACGGGATTATTTGTCACAAAAAGAACACTTTAGCGACGGTAAATATACTATCACTATATGCTCACTAATGACGGTATCATATCCCGTCATTAATTGCTTTTATCCTCGGAAGCTATAACGACGGGTTGCGACGGTAAATTTCCCGTCATTAAAAGTATTTTATGATGGTTTTTGAACTTTTAGTGACGGTTTTACCTCTCACGAATGGACAATTTTCTTGTAGTGCGCTATCATATCGTTCAATTCCAATATATAGAACTCTAAACCTTTTGCATTTTCACAAAAAGCATTTCGAGTATGAATCTATACCTACTAAATGATGATTTAATCTTGATTGTGTTAATCATTTCCAAATCTTGCATCCAATACAATTTTTCTTGGTGAGTCTCAAACAAAATGATTCAATCTTGACTGTGTTAATTTTTCTTGCTGATAGAACTCAAAAGTACTGATCCCTTTAAAACTGTATAATTTTAAAAATATTCAAATAAAATAAAGCAATGCAAACATTGGCTTATTAGGTGCATATGATGAATCAATATTTGATTACTTATTATAGCTTGTTTGTTACCTTTGTATCATAAAATGATCATTCAAATATTTTTTTTAGTACATTTATAATTAGTAAACTAAAATGAAACATAATTTCTATAGTAAAGTCACATTCTTAGTGATTTTGCACTCATAACATTGAATCTTATAATTAGGGCTCTCATGCTATTATATGAAACTACCAAATACCAAACGGGTGCGAATGAGATGAGATGAGGTCTCATATTTTAGTCACTCATACGGGCCCTTTTACAACCTTTGAAGTCCTAGACAACCAAAAAAGAAATGAAAGAAAATTATAAGATTTAATGAAAATCATCTTCAATTCTTTTATCCTACAAGTTTTTGAATTAAATATTTGTAATTGTTAAGTACATTTAAAATTAATAAATAATTTTGAAGTCATGGATTCAAATTTTACATAAATACAAGCATTTTTTTAACTTCAGAAAAAAAAAAGAAGAAGAAGAAGAAGAAGAAAGAAAGAAAGCTAGGGGTCCCTCCCAACGTTGGGCCGGGGATTGGACAACACTTTGACATAACAAATCCCCCAAATACTACACATAGAGAAGGCCTAGAAAAATACTTGTCATCCTAAGAGACAGTGCATATACAGTGCATATGACATAGAGTTTGGCATTCCCTTCAAGTGATTCTATCAATAAATAAGTTAAGCATTAATTTTTGTAGGGCACATTTTCAAGGATCCTGGAATCACCATTTACAGCAAGGATATTAACCACATGTCTGCACACAGTTAAAAGGACAATTGTAAGTCCATGCATCACTTGCATATCTACATTTTTTTTAACCGCTGCAAATAATGTGCTATTTTTGCATTGAAAATTTGGGATACATTCAAGTCAGATAATATAAGTAAGCAATAAATTATGCTTATCTCATAAATCATGCAAATATTGTTAGGCCTTTAGGCCCCCAGCTGTTTCTTTAACTACCTAATTAATCTCTCCTCCTTCAAAGTTCAAAGTTCAAACCACGAACCCAGCTTTCATCACGGAATAGTTGGGGGAGAAGCAGCTCCTTTGAAGGAGAATGGAGAATTTTATAAGAAGGTGAAGTTAGCCACTTATTTTTAATGACTGTTTGTTGCTAAACATTTACTTAGCGGCGGTTATAACAAACCACTGTTAATATTCTGTTGCTAAATCACTATTTTTTTTTGTAGTGGACGCTAGTTTAATGGAACTTCAATTCCTTCAAGCGGTATAGTGAAGGTTCGATTTTCGGGTTTGAGTTTGTGTTGAAGTTATTGCACAGAAATGTACAGTTTGGAGTTCCTAGAAGATTACTCCATTAACTTTGGGAAAAGTGTAACAACAAAGAATTGAAGATAGCTCTGCTTCAAGACCTTTGGAGGACCTAGAAGATTACTCCATTAAAATAGTATTAAAATGGGTGAGTTTCTGCACTACTATCATATACTGGGTTTAGAGTTTTGTGCCGTTACAGTAACATTCTATAAATATATGGAATTGAAGCAATATGATGTATTCTAAACTTTTCATGTACATGTCTTTGCATTTTCTTCTATTGCATTCCACACAATTCATCTTGGTGGAATGATGACATTATATCATCATTGAAATAAAATCCTTATATTTTTATAAACACAACAAAGTATCTTCATTTTTTTGGCATATTTGTAGATATATAGCTAGCACCAAAAGATTAATTCAAAACCACAAAAGGGTTGTGTGCTAGTAGGTTCAACTAGTAAGGATACTCGAACTAACCATTAGTCCATTACACATTATTGAACTTAATTAGAGAGTGTGAATCAAGGAGATGCATAAATTCAATTCAATAAAAATATAATAAGATACTTATATGTAAATGATTTTTGCTTTCTTTGATGCACGAGGAAAATGTAAAAGCTTTTGCATGATTTCAAACTCCTCATGGGAGTCAAGCTTCGCCCGACGAATAATGACAACCTTTTCAAGTGCGGAAAAGTGAGCAAGTAGCATCTTGATGAATTGCAATTCAGATCTCGACCCATTGAATAATCTAAGCTTGAAAGTGTGAAACATTTTAAGCACTTTAGCCACACTATGAAGTCCATCCCAAAGTATAGAGTTAGGGATTCTTGCATCAAACTTAAAAAAAAAAAAAAGGTCAATCAATTCATATTTTACACTAGTATAACCTTGTATTAAGTAATGCGAAACAATAATAAAAACAACTAGAATTTCATTAAATAATTTATCAATGAAAATGAAGATTACCCATAAACTCATTATGTCAAGCTTGCGTAATTTTGGGCATATTCGTAATGAATGAATAAATGAAGAAAACTCATAATCATCGTGAAATTCGACATATGATAACTCCAGGCATTCCATATGTAGTTCACGTTGCCATCTAGTAAGTTCACCAACAAAATGCTTGGAAATAATAAAAGTTTTATAAAGGGATTAGCTCCTAAAATATATTTCAAATAAATAACAATCCACAAAAAAAAATAGTTAATATACCTTCAAATTAAAATCCAAACAAAGAGTATGAATAAATGACAAGTCCAAGTTAACCGGAAGAACGCGTTGATAAACCTCAATATCATCTTCAATTTCATAATTCTTGAGTGTTAATATGCCAAGCCTTGGAGCCTTAATGTTAAAATATAATGCATTTTCACAATAGCTAAATGAGAGAGTTTCAAGCATAGGAACATCTATAACACAATCCAGATTAATAGTACCAAAGACAACTTCGTAAAAACTAAGTGAAGTGACATTCGGAAATATGCAAGGGGCATTTATTGTTGGTGCAACTAATACTCCGCTGAGATCCAACCTCTTGAGAGTTAAGCAAGAAAATATGCAATTTGGGAGCCTGAAGTATTTCTTTTTTGCAATAGTTGTTGGAAAAGTAATGTTCATTTCTTCAACACCTTTTCGAGTGATAAAAAGGAACCATTGATCGAAGTCAAACTTCCGAGAATTAGGCCCATTACCGATTAATACGTCATCCTCAAACTTGAAATTGAAGACAAATTTCCGAATAGGTCCATGGTGTTGCATGAGGACTTTGTTGATTATATACATACAGGTTGATGTGTCGTTATAACTGCTAGAATATTTTCTCCAAACATAAGAACAGAACTGAAGATTAAAGTTAAGTTGTGTGAGATTGGACCAACAATCTCTCCAAATGGTAGACAAAATGGCAGTTCTAACAGCTTCTTTAATCGGCAATAATCCCATAATATTGTCAAGTATTTCTGTTGGAAGTTGACTGAGTCTATCTTTCCTCCTCCACGACATTATTTACATCACTTCAACATATGCAAATTAAAGAACAAACAAAATTAAAATTAAAACAAAATCCTAAAATGAGTGCGCCCACCCAGCCAATTGCAGAGAAGAAAACACAAATAAATCATATGTCGAAATCAATTTCAATCGCACTATGAACATATATTGAACATTAAACACTAAAGATTTAAACATACACACAGGGGAATGCAGCAGATTGGGATTGAGAAGAGCCTGTGATCAGAACGGCGAAACAGAGATAGGCGGCTCGAGGCGATTCGTTTGAGTTGGGAGAGGTTTGCTACACTTTTGTGCTCAAACCTAAAAATTAAATGTTAACATATGATTGGTGAATAAAAGAAAATTTTTTTAATTTATTTTCATAAAGTATAGGTGAATTATAAATGTCCCCTTAACCTTAAATTCTATAAATATTGTCCCTAAATTGTCAAAATGTGACCATATATATATTTTCTCTATATGTTGTAATTTATGCCCCTCGATCAAGAGTGGCAACATTTTGACAATTCATAGTGTGTTTGGTTGGGACTCAATTGAGATGAGGGAATTAGGGAGGAAAAGAATTTTAATTTAATGGAAATAGAGTAGGAATTCAAATTATATAATTATTTGGTGGGGAGGAATAGAATTACTAGGAATGAGAAGAAAAGAAGCGGTGCAAAAAATAAAATGTCCTTGTATAATAATAATAATAATAATAATAATAATAATAATAATAATAATAACCCAGTGGGGTAGCTCAAGTGGCAAGTGAGCTCTCTTTGTGGGGAGGAATTTCGGGAGAACCCGGGTTCAATAACCACAAGTGATCGTGCCTCCCGGAGCGAACATGGGTGGACTGTTAAACGGACGGAGAGAAAGACCCTGTAAATTTACCAAAAAATAATAATAATAATAATAATAATAATGATGATGGTCAATAGAATACCTTGAAAGGGAATTTTTTTTCCCGGCGAGAAATTGACGGAAAATTCTCTGATTTTTTTTTAGTGAGAAATTGACGAAAAATCCGCCAAAAGGACTATTTTTACAACAAAAAATAATAGACGTAGACCGAAATTGCAAGGTTTGAAAGTCGTGGATCAATCTTGATAGTGTCACTATAGGCGTGGGACTAAAAGTGCAAAAAACTCAGTTGCATCTCCATGGACCATAGTAATGTAATCAATGGTTGTGCTAGAAGTGGCAAATTATTGTGTGGCATACAGTGTTGTGTGGAGCATAACAAAAAGTACATTTTCAATATACTAAAAGTAAAAAAAAAAAAAGTACATTATTCGTGTATTATATGTACATTATACAAAATAATGTATTTTCAGTACTCAAATAATGTATTTTTTCTCTGAGTACAACGTACATTTTAATATATTAAAAGTATATTATTTGTGTACTGAATATACAATATTTGATAGTATGGCTCACACAATGGTTATGTTTGAATTGATAAAACTTATTTAGGAACTTATAGCTTATTTTAAGCTACTAATAAGTTATAAGCTTTGTTTGGTAATTTTTCAAAATAGGCTAGTAGCTTAAAATAAGCTAGTAGCTATCTAATTTTTTTTTTTTTTTTTTTCCATATTTGGCTTTGTTTGACAAAGCTAATAGCTTATTTTAAGCTACTGATAAGTTATCAGTTCTGTTTGGTATCGTTTCCAAAATAAGCTAGTAACTTAAAATAAGAGCTTATTTTAAAAAGCTACGTTAGGTAGCTTTTAAAAAATAAGGTAGTAGCTTTCTAAATTTTTAAAATCTTTATCCTTATTATTTTAAATAAATGACATCATTTAACCCTCTCAATTAAAACCCTTTACCCCTCTCCTATATCCACAACTCTTCTCCTTTATTGTTATTGTTATTGTTATTGTTATTGTTGTTGTTGTTGTTATTACTATTATTATTATTATTATTATTACTATTATTATTGATATGAAAAAGATTCGCAACAATATTGCTACTTCATTATAAGATGCTATATCATGATTATGCTAATAGTTTTATTTCAAAATATTAAATTTAATATGTAAACAAACATATTTAAATTTAAAACTATCAATATTGCATGCATTGATAAAATTCTGAGAATGATGTGCAAACGTGTACAATTAGAGTTGGTGATATAATGTCGTGATCAAACACTATTGCTTGAACTCGAATTCCCTACATTTATATATATGTTTTGTTACTTTAAAAATTAATACCATAATGACCTAAATCATTCCCAATAATGCAAAAGCATAATTAAAATATGAGTTAATTCAAGCAATGGTCCTCCGACTATTTTGATTTTCCAAAATTAGTCCCCAACTTTTAATTTGGACAATTTAAGTCCCTTGACTTTCAAATTCTTTCTAATGTTGGTTATTTCATCAAATTTTGGTTAAGTTGAGATCAAATGAAGGGGTAAAATTGTTCGTTCACCTGTATAGTGTATTCTTACTCATATTTCTCGTTTCCTATACACTATATATATGAATATAATCTTAGTCAAAGAGACTTCGATTGAGATTATATGGCTTTGATTGAGATTTCGACTGAGATTATATTCATATATACATCGTATATGACAGGAAATATATAAGTAATAATACACTAAACAAGTGAACAAACAATTTAACCTTCATTATATTTGACCTCAAGTTAACCAAAATTTGACAAAAAGACCAACATTGGAAAAAATTTAAAAGTCAAGGGACCTAAATTGTCCAAATTAAAAGTCGAGGACTAATTTTGGAAAATCAACATAGTCGGAGGACCATTGCTGGAATTAACTCTTAAAATATTGAGTCTTTGTTCTAAATATTCAAAAGAAGATTAATTAAACGAAAAAAAAACCGAACATATATTTGTTTTTCTTTTTTTAAAATGTAAGAATATGATTTTCAAAATTTCTTATTTGTAATAATATTTGATGCTCAACTTTAAATATTTGATAATCCAATGGGATAGTTCAAGTAGCAAGTGAGCTCTCTTTGTGAGGAAAAGTTTTGGGAGAACTCGAGCTTGAGCCGCATAAGTGATGATTCCTTGGGCCAGCTCCCGTGTCTCGGACCGTTAAACAGACGGAGAAAGTCCCGGTGAATTTACCAAAAAAAACTTTAAATATTTGATGGTCAACTTTAATAAATGTTAATGTATATAAGAAATCTTAAAAACATATCTCGGTTATTAGATTTTATTTCTCCTTTTTGGTTATTAGATTTTATTTCTCATTTTTTTTAATGTAATTAATCTTCTTTTGAATATTCTAAACAAGACTCAATATTTTAATTATGTTAATTTTTGCATTATTGGAAATGATTTAGGTAATTATGGTATTAATATTTTTTGTCTGTATTTCTATAATTGTAAAATTATACATTATTTTAAAAATATTGTACTATTACCTCTGTTTGATTTTATCTGTCCTACTTACTATTCATTGGTCAAACCAAATCTTTGTTTTTCTTTATTTTCTTTATTATTTTTTACTTATTTTTAAATTTGATTTTTTATGTGTTAAATTGTACTTTTATTGTAGTTTCTAAAAATATAAA
>CM008343.1:21430261-21441938 GCA_002525835.2 Ipomoea batatas
AATAAAATTTGATATAGATGGGAGATCAGCCAAAGGGGCCATACTAGACCCAACCGGCTCGTTGGACATATTATCAAAGCGAGACAACAGTGATACACCGGAATAAGGAGGAATAATGGCCCTATCACTTTTGAGGGGAGCACCACAAGCAGTGCCATCCGACGGAATATAGGTGTTCCAACATTCCACCTTACTCTTATTGTCTTATTCAATCTCAAAACTCTTTTTTCTCAATATTTTGAGTTCTTCAAGTTTTTTTTTCACTCACCCATCTATATCAAATTTTATTTTAATTATTTCTTTATTGATATTTTAAAATTATAATTCAAAAAGAACAGAATAAAAATTTTAAAATTCAGTTGGCAGTAGTATCAAATACATTTGATTAATGAGATTTAAAGTTACCATCAAACTGCCAATTGGCACTCACTTTGAAGCGTTGAAATGCACTTACAAATTGTATTAGACGCACCCAACGCGACACTATTGGTACGCTCCAACGGGCACCAACCATGTCTCTCTCTCTCTCTATCTCTCTCTTTTTCCTCTCCCTATAGGCCCCACAAAAAAAGCTTAAGAGCAATCTCAAGAGCAAGGTTTTTTTGATAGTTTTTTACGCCAAATAGGATGGAGAAAATTGAGGAAAAAAAAGGAAACAAAAAGAAAATTAGTATCAGAGAACAAAAAAAAAAAAGGAAAATAATTATTTACGCGCACTAGCACGAGAGCTTTTTTTTTTGTGGGACCCACAAAAAGCTAGGTTCTCTTGCAATTTTTTTTCTCTTTCTTCTCCTCTCTCTCCTCCAAGTCACTACACTCTCTCCTGACAGTGCCAAAAAAAAAAAAAAAATTCCCTTGTTGGGATGCTCTAACTGTGCAATTTTTTTTTCTTATCTCTAATAAAAGGGAAAGGTTGGAATCAGGTAATACTTAAAACTGATGCGCAAGTGGTGACGAATGCTGTTACCGGAGGGCAAAATATGACTCGTTTGGTGCGATTGTTGATGATATTCAGAGTCTTTGTCACAAAGTCCTATGGTTTGCTTTGCCTTTACGAAACGTGGTGCAAATATGCCGGCTCATATTCTAGCTCGTCAGGCTTTATGTAATCGTGGGGTGGGATTGATTGAATATTTTGATTGTATTTCTCGTACCATTGCCACTTATGTATTTGAAAACTACCAGTTGATTAATTAATATATTTTCGTTTTCCAAAAACAAATCTCTAATACCCTCTCTTTCCTCTAACTTTGGTTAGAATAAAACTCAACAAAAATGAGCAATTAGGAATGCTTGGATAAGCTTCATCATTGGTGATTGATATCCTTCAATTTATATTCAATTGATCATGTTAGATCCCTAGCGCTGAGCAACATTTCTGAATAACCAAAAATGCATGTTTTATTTATTTTTTTAGAAATAAAATGTACAAATATTTTAGGCTCAATATCCTACTCACTATTACGTTTTTTTTTTTTGACCAATTTTGGTTCTGAGAATACAATCTTTGTTTATGTTTATATATATATATATATAGAACTAAGAATCACTCACAATTGTCCACGTGTCCAGATCTAACGAATCAGAAATATTGATTTCTTTTTTTAAAACGCGGTGTGTATTTTCGTAAATAATTGAAAATTAGAGTGCAAGTAAATATTGTTAAAAATGCAAGTAAAAGTTTCATATAATGTACCTAAGTGCAAGTGGAATGTATTAAACGTGCAACAAAGAATATACAATGAGCATCAATATTAAATGCACCTATCATTATCAATAGTTGCACCAATCGTTATCATTAAGTGCATTAATGTGAAAGACGTTATCATTAAGTGCATCAATGTATTTAAGAGTTTATCATGTTAATACGAGAGGAAATACCAGTGTGAAATTGCAACATTTATTTCAACTTCTAAGAGCATCCATTATAGGGGGTTTTTTGAGATTATTGGAATAGTAAATAGTGAGGTGGAAGAAAGAGAAAGTGGAGAGAGAAGAGCAAAGTATCATCTGCAAAAATAAAGTTTTTGTAACAGTATCCAAAGTATCAACAGAGCTCTGTTGTGCGCATAGCAGCGCCCACTCGGGCGAGCCTGACAAAGTTGTTTTTTATTTTATTTTTAAAAAAATCATATTTTTTTTCCTTCCCTCCCATTTTCTCTTTTCTTCATAAACTGCAAATAGTTGTGTACTGCTGACTCTGTTAACTCTTCGAAAACCGCGTCATAATAAACAAATAGTTGTGTACGACTCTGTTACAATGTAGTAGTTGTTCATAACTACTTTCTCAACGCAATGAAGCACAAAGAGTTAACAGTTGCCTCCACTGAGATTCGAACTCACTCACATCATCCATGTAGAAGTGTTAACCGGGACACCGGGTGCCACTAGACCACAAAGTCTTTGACAAATATTCAAATAGTTGTAATAAGAATTAAAAAAATCTTGTGGCCTAGAAAAGGGCACAAGAAAGAAACAATTATAATTACAAAGCTTAGCTTCCACAAGATGCCAGCAACCCGTTGCGATAACATCCCTAGAAAGAAAAAGAAAACGGAAAATTTGTCTATGTTCACACATTTTGATGTGCTTAACTAAGCTTAAGTAATACTCGGTAATAAATTATTAACTGATCACAATAATAAACTTAGATAATTACTTAATTAAGAGCTCAATCGCTTCAAATTATTTCCAAACAAGCTAACAATAATGATAAAAAGCCAATCACAATTCACAAGTACGCCAATTTAACGACATTAAAAAAGTGAAAAGATTAAGCAAAACGAGATTACTTTAGCGACTGTGGTCTCTATACGCTCATGCTTCACCAACTGCGAAACCATCGTGCCGAAAGAAAATTTATTTTGTTGTTTCGCACAAGTGTCTTTAGACAACACTTATAGCTATAAAGGTTATATATATAAGGTATATATGAAGGTTCTGTTTGACAAAGTTTATTTAGGAGCTTATTTGAGCTTATAGCTTATTTTAAACTACTAATGAGCTATAAGCTCTGTTTGGTAATGTCATCAAAATAAGCCAGTAGCTTAAAATAAGAGTTTATTTTGATAAGCTACTTTAGCTATGTTTGGCAAACCTAGCTGAAAAGGTAGCTGAAAGCTGAAAACTGAAAAGTTATAATCTCGAAGCTGAAATCTGAAGAACTGTTATGCTTAAAAGTGTTTGGTAAAATTAACTTTTCGATAAGTTGATAAATGTAAAAAGACTAAAAAGGACATCTTCATACAATTTAAATAGCTTTAAATTTAAATAGGTTTGTTTATATATTAAAATATAAAATAGTGAAATCAATATATTTTAATAAAATATAAAGTAAGAACATATATTTGAAAACATATAAAGTAAAACAAAATGTTTATAATTCATAAGATTAGTTCATACAAAAATCAATGTTCAAACACAAATGTCAAATTGAAATTATAACCAAGCATGCATATTGAAGAGAAAATGTCAAAAATATTTTAATTAAGAGGGGTAAAGGATGTCATTTATTTAAAATAATAAAAGAAATGACATCATTTACTCTTCCCAATTAAAACCTTTTTGGCTAAACCTTTTTGAATTTTTCTATTCAATATTTTTTATTGTAATTTCAATTTGACATTTGTGTTTGAACATTAATTTTTGTATGAACTAATCTTATGAATTATAAACATTTTGTTTTACTTTATATATTTTCAAATATATGTTCTTACTTTATATTTTATTAAAATATATTGATTTCGTTATTTTATATTTTAATATATAAACAAACCTATTTAAATTTAAAACTATTAAAATTTATGAAGACGTCATTTTTAGTCTTTTTTACATTTATCAGCTTATCAAAAAGTTAATTTACCAAACACTTTTAAGCATAACAGCTAGCTTAACAGCTCTTCAGATTTCAACTTCGAGCTTATAGCTTTTCAGTTTTCAGCTACTTTTCAGCTAGGTTTGCCAAACATAGCCAAAATAACCAAAAAGAATACAGGTCAAATAGGTCACCTAATTGCACACCAAATTGCAATTACGCCATCAAACTCAAAAAAAAAAAAAAAATACAATTGGATCCCTAAACAACACAAACTCATGCAATTTAACCCAAAATGACTTGTTTACCTGACGTGGCGGTTACCGATTTTAAAAATAATTTTAAATAAAATAAATAATTAAAATATTTAATAATAACCACAAGGTTACAAATTCGATTTGTGGTAGGAGTGGCTTATTAGTCTTCTTGGTTTGAATAGTTCAACTTTGGGCAACCTAAACTAGTATACCTTACTATTGTAGTCCTTTGCTGACTAAGAGTTACGAGATTTACCAATGAATATCCTTGAAAAATGTCTGCGGGTTTCTATTTTCACTCAACAAAAATAATCATAAAACAATTTAGACTAAATACTCAAAAAAAAATTAGAAACATGAAAAAAATTAATTATTTTCTTATTAGCGTTGTTTGCAACTTGCAAGATGTGCTGTAACAGTGTAACCCATGGAACACTTGGTCCATCCAATACTTTAGTTATTAGACGACAAAGAGACATGGGAAGGGATAAGATTGAAATTATAATCTACTTATTTTAATTAAAAATAATGATGAGATAAGGTCATTAGAACTTAAAATTGAACCCAATAAGGAAGAATCGTCAGTAGAGTTTTTTCGCGATTTTTGAGAAGTTTTTTTATAAGTGTGATTAAGAAAGAGAAAATGAGAAGAGAAGAAAAAAAATATATAATTTTTAAAAAAAATCAAAAAGCATGGTATCAAGCGCACCTCACGCCCATGTGAATGCGTGCACTGCGACTGATGTGCGCAAAACTAAAAAATAAAAGTGACTAATTACTGTACTACGAATCCAAACTTGCAATGAACCCATAGCATTCTCTCCTCTTCTCTCTCCAACTTTGTTGGCAATAATCTGACATAATCCCAAAAAGAAACCATTGGTAGGGTTGCTCTAAGCAATCTACTTGTCAGTTGGGCACCTGCAAATATGCTTGTTTGAGACGTACAAAAATGGATAGTGAGTTGAAGCCTTGCACCCATCGCTACGAAAGTCTCCATATCATAACCATATTCTGCGCATATATTGACTATAAAATACTGTAGTAGTCTATTTTATTTTTGGTTCCAGAGGGAAAAGAAAACAAACAAAACAACCATTTAGCAATCAAACTTTGAGTTTTTCACTTTTCTGGGCCCTAGAAGTAGACCAGATGTAGTCAAACAGTTAGTTAGCAACCACCATCATGCCTCTTTAATCTTTATCCATGAAATTTCTCTAAATTTTTCATTTTTTCTTTTTATTACAAGGGAAAGGAAAATAAAAGCCAAAGGGAAATGGGAATCTTATGTCATTGCAAGGTTTACTTCAATGATTCAATAGCAGCAGCTGTGTCAGAAAGTTACCTTCTAAATGGCATCACTACACCAGAGAAATTCACACCAAAACTCACCTCTTAAAAACCTCAAACACAGCTTTTCTATAAATGTTGTAAAGCCTGGATATTTCATCATTTGGCGTTATTCTATCCCGCTGTTGACAACCATTATGTAGAGGCTGGCTCATTAAAGATAACAAATAGCAGATTGGACAAAATCTCCAGTAAATTCAATGGGTATCTTATTTCAATTCTCAGAGTCTGTGCTTTTCTCCTCTTTAGGAGGTGCAAACTGCCTACTGAGCCGAGACTTTGTCCAGGGATCCATGGCTGGTCTTTGTGGTAGCTGTGGAGTGGGTGGTTTTGATTGTCTAAGTTCATTTTCCCTATCAATGAACCTGCCAAGGGAAAATGGAAATTTGTCACAAGATGAAAGCAAGACCCCAAATATTATGTCCTCACAGTATGTATGGTACAGATTATTAGGAATGCCAAATTATTCACAGTAGTCTTTTCCAAGGCAACTTTTGCTATATATTTTCTTTACATTTTAAATTCAAAATAAACAAAAGCCAACTTGTTCTTGAGCTAAATGCAAATAAGGTAAATATCTCACTCAATATAGGCCATAGGTGCAGCATCACCAACACGTATTCTTGTTCTTAACAACCTAGTGTATCCACCAGCTCTCTCTCTGCAAGTTGAAGCATCAAGATGTTATGCAACCACAAAGAACAAACCCAAGCAAAAATAAAGCCAAATAAAATGAAAATGAATACAATTTAAAAGATTCCATATTCACTTGTATCTATAGGCCAGTTCTGTAAATAGTTTGTGAAGAACATCATCCCCACGCACAAAGCCAGCAGCACGCCTTGCAGCACATAGAGTTCCCTGCAAAGGTTTGAGATGGTTTCAGATTCATACAGATACAAATACCTACACCTTGAGTCCTTGAGGTGTTGTTTGGTTGAAGGAACAGGCTAAAGGGGATTAGAAAGGATACTGGACAGTGCTGACACTCCCCTTAATCCCTTCTTCATTTTGATTACTTTGGCCTAGTAAATCCAAGTGAATCTGGATCAGATGGTCCCAGAGGGAACACTGGTATAGCCCAAAACTGATTAAAGAAAAAATGCCAAATCCAGCGATTACTTATGCCTTACTAAATACAGGACTGTTAACCAACCGTAGGACATCATCACCTTAATCCATTAAGCCAAGCATGACAGCAATCACACCAATAAATTATAATCCATAACTTACGGTAATCCCAGCCCTATTTTACCACCAATCTGTAATCCTCCACAGTGGTTGGATACTTGGATTACAGCCAAACAGCCACAAAGGGATCAATGCAGCAATCCCACCCCGAGATAAGATTATGGGTCAGAGTTTAGTTGTTAGAATTACAGTAATACTTTTGGATTTTCCCATGACCAGTAATTCATTGTTTGCTTGTATACTGTTCCTAGAGATTAGGCCTTTACCAATGGTTCAAATGAATTTACTAGGAGCCTAGGATGGTAATCCAGGAATTATAGTAACAAGCTACCTGGGATCATCTAATATCAAAGGACTAAGAGTAATACTGGCCCCAACCCTCCTGATAGCTCCTTAATCCCTCCAACCAAATAGCTCTATAATTTGCAAAAAGCATAGGAAAAGAACATGACTAGGAACCAAGAAATGTTCACATCATATAAAGAAATATATTGCACAAAAATGTTTACATCATATAAAGAAATATATTGCACAAAACACCAAACAGCTAACAATATCATACATTATAATGCAACACGACAAATGACAATAGTCCTTCTATATCAATTGAAATAGCTAATTCTATGCCACTACGATAATTGTAGATTTAGTTCTTGACTTTACAATTGGATAGTGTTGGTCACTTAATTATTGAGTAATGCCAATATTTGTCAAACTGTTAAGTTCTAGGTGAATTTGGATGGAAATTTGACACTAAAGATGACAGTAGTTTTATCAATTTTCACAGAATGTCCAAGAATTATTATTATTATTATTTGTTTAAATCCCACTTTCAATTACATCTTCCTATATCTGAAGCCATTCAAATACAATAAGTTTAAGCAACATAACAAGTGATTATAGATTGGAAGGAACCCCCAAGGACTGCACTTAAAACCATCAAGGAATCAATAACTAGACAATACATAGTGTCATACCTCTTTCCCAAGCTGCACCATATTATCAGCAAGCCTACGAACTTCCTTGGCCTACAAAAGGGCACAAGAAAGAAACAATTATAGTTACAAAGCTTCCAAAAGATGCCAGCAACCCGTTGCGATAACATCCAGAAAGAACAAGAAAACGGAAAATTTGCCTATGTTCACACATTTTGATGTGCTTAACTAATCCTAAGTAATACTCGGTAATAAATTACTAACTGATCGCAATAATAAGCTTAGATAATTACTTAATTAAGAGGTCAATCACTTCAAATTATTTCGAAACGAGCTAACAATGATGATAAAAAAAAACAATCACAAGTACGCCAATTTAACGACATTAAAAAAAAAGTAAAAAGATTAAGCAAAACAAGATTACTTTAGCGACTGTGGTCTCTATACGCTCATGCTTCACCAACTGCGAAACCATAGTCCTGGAAGAAAAAATCCCAACAGTTAAAAACACACATACACACACACACACACACACAAATTGACCAAAAATGAGAAGAGATAATGGTGAATGGAAGAACCTGAGCATGGAAAGTCGATGGCCCGTTGGGCGATTCAGCTTCCTAAGCTTTGTCATTGTCGAGCGTGCGTGAGAGAGTGTGTTTGAGGATGCAAAAGTGCAAAACCCTACGAGAGTACAGGGAGAAGGTTTTTGATTTAGTCTTGTCGAATTGAACTGAATTATTCAACTATGTGGACTTGGGCTTTGGGCGGGTATACTCATCTTGAAAGCCCAATCAAGTTGGACCAAGGTTTAAACGGCCTTGGCCCATGTTACATGATGACACTTTATAGAAGCCCAATAGATAACTATCAAACAAATCACGAAATTAAATTCAGCCCTATTCACAAAAGTTTTTTTTTTTAATTTCTTTTGTTGTTTAGCACAAGTCTTTAGAAAACACTTTTAGGGGATGTTGGTTTAAGGTATCTAAAATAACCAAAATGATATCTGCTACGTATAAAATATTAGATTTTCATGTTCCGTTAAAGTTAGATTATTATTTTCTCAAGGAAAGTGATTTACTATTCACAGATTTTGAGGGAGTACAGAATTAAGTTTAATCTCCATCCTCACCATTTTGTTGGCATCCTTTGATATGTCTTGGTTTCAAAAAAGCATATCATGTCCACCTAGCTAGCTTCTAGGAACTCAATAGGCATGGATTTTGATGAGTTTTTTTGTAAAGGTGACTATGAGAGAGAACATGGGAAAGAGAAGTAAAAGAAGGAAAAAAAAACTGCAAATGAAATATCAGGGCACTACTGGTAAGCATAACGCGCACCAGGGAGATGTTTTACTGTTTTGGTGCAACCGGGGGTGATTAGATAAAGATGTATAAGAAATTATAACTTGAAATATTTGAACACAAAAAAAATAAGTAAAGAAAGGATGTACCCAAGTCAATTAATCAATTATATTGGTTAACACTCACACTGGCAGAGTGGCAGTATTGCAGTAACACAATGTTTAATTAAAAGTTTAACACAATAGTAGAGAATGCTAGTCATTTCAAGAACACAATACTCAACACTCAAAATTAACACACTGGCAGTAAACAATAACGCACTAGCAGGGTGGCAATAAACAAATTTACCTACTTAATTAAACATGTAATAAGTAATAACATATTAATTATTAAGTATTTACATTAACAGTGAAAATATTAAAAACAATAATTAAATACTTATATTACCTGACTGGTTGAGTGGGCGTCCGCGTCCGGCGAGGCTGAGGAGTGAGGAGCGAAGGCCGGAAGGCGTTGGCAGACTACGGAGTCAGTGCGTCACGGAGAAGCAGTCAAGCAGAAGCCGGAGGCGTGAGGGAGTGACCGCTGACCGCCTGACCGGAGTTCGCCGACTCGCCGAGGGTGGAATCGGGGAAGACGGAGGGCGTGAGGCTTTAGGCCGAAGCCGAGAAGGTCCAGAGAGGCAGAGACTCCAGAACGATTAGGATTTAGGAATTATGATTTTAGGGTTTAAGACGTAGTGATATCAGCCCATTAAGCCCATAGTCATACTTGCCGCAAATTTTACTGCGGACCATGCATCAAAACAATATCGTTTTGATTAATAAAAATAGACGATTGAAACGGTCTCCGTTCCGTGTCATTCATTCTCAGTTTATATACATTGCAATTACACTTCAACACAATTGCAGTTTCTTTTCAATATAACTGCAGTTTCATTTGACATTATATAATCAAATATGTGAAATTGTTATTCAGGGTTTCTTTTCAATATAACTGCAGTTTCATTTGACATTATATAATCAAATATGTGAAATTGTTATTCAGTTTCCTTTCAGCACAACTACAGTTTCTTTTATAATGCACTACAGTTTCTTTTCAACACAATTACAATATCATTTCGGTATAACTACAGTTTCATTGGACAATATACACTAAAAATGTGAAACTGTTATTCAGTTTCATTGTATATACACTGCAGTTTCCTTTCAACACAGTTACAGTTACATTTCAATATAACTACAATTTCATTTGATAATATAAAAACAAATGTAAGGCAACATCTTTTATGATGAACTGTAGTATCCTTTACGGAGTTCCGCTGCAACTGTTTCTTTTACTTAATGAAACGGCGACGTTTTGTGACTATGGTCCACAATGCACTGTGGACCATTGTTTACCGTATAACAACTGCATACTTGCATAGCTGATAGTTGCATAGCACCAACAGTCCATTAAAACCAATCTCGTACATTTAAAATATAAATCTATGGATGAGATTAATTAGAAGAATTAAATAAGCACTTGTTCATCTGAAATATTTTATGTGTGCATATTAAGTATGTGTTGTGTGCAACATAAGTACATACATGCTTAATATGTACAAATCATAATGCTTTATATGTATACATGAGTTTTTAATTCTCCTAATGATCTATTTTTTTTAATGCATCATATTGGTTCTCATGAATTCATAGGGAGGTTGGTTCACATATCATCTCTAATATATTTGTGTGTGTGTGAGAGAGAAAAAAAAAATACTCTTTTAGTACTTAATTAACTACGAAGTAATTAATTTAATATTATTAATTTGCAAAAAACACCTCTTCAACTTGTCATTTTGATGTGTACGTCTTATCAAAGCATTTTTCTTCACATGGGATGTTTGTGAACACCTCATGCTTGCTTCCTTGGATGAAAAGATTTATCCCCCAAAATGTCTTCAAATTGTTGTGATAGTAAACAACAAATTTTGGCCAAGAAATGGTACTAATTTGGTTAGGAATTATTTTTTCTTCACGTGGGTAAATCAGTTATTATTAATGATTGTTCCTTGTGAGTAAGCTATGTGATTGAGGTGTTTGAACAAATTGGTTGATGAAAAAAGCTAAGTGGTAATTGAGCAACTAAGTAAGAGAAGCAAACATGTGATGTGAATCATTAGCATTAGATAGAGCAAAGAGATTACTAAATAAGCTTGTAAACGGAGCACACTCCTTAAGCTAGTTGGTCAATCATATAGGTGAACAAAAGTAAATTTCTCAATTAATTATCTTCTTCATAAAAAATAAAAAAAAAGTGTTAAATTTCAATTAATTTACATGAAAATGTAAAAATCTTCTTGAATCTCGGTATTGAACACTTGAAACTTTTAAAGGATCTATAACTTGTTACTCTGGATTCTCAACAGTTAAAAGGCATGCCGATGGTAAACCCAAATGTAAGTTGTTGATTATAACTTATAAACTGCTCATTTTTACACTGAACTGTTGTTTAGCATGTATATGACTAGTCACATACATATGTATATATACACACATCAACAATCCCCACTATCTTCGCAGTAGACTAAAACAAAAATGAGTATGAGAAAAATTGAGCGGTAATCAAGATTCTTCACCCACCCTACAACTAACCTCCTTTGATGTTTTCACTCGATTACCACTTGTAGCCAGGATCTTGCATAAAAACTAGCCGTGCCAAATAGTGGATTTCAGGTGCACACCGACTCTTTAATAGGATTCTCGGAAACTTTGTCGCCTGCATCAAGGACAGCGGGAGGAAGAGTTGCTTTCTGTTGCCTAAGAAGCTCCTGGGCTTTCC
>CM008343.1:21466109-21477322 GCA_002525835.2 Ipomoea batatas
CTTTCGGAACAGAATAATTTATTTTGAAAGTATTCTTACTAAAATATTTAGGATTGTAAAATAAATTCTATTTTCAAGAGTACTTTTGTTAAAATAATATTATTTAAAATAACGGAGTATTGCAAGCGCCTTCTGCAACCTTGTGTGAATAGTGTTTTTACTCAAGAATGTCATTTACTGCTTCGTAAACATAATTTGCAACCTTGTTATGATTATTGCAAATAATTTATTTATTTCTAAATGAAATATAATGGTACATTAACCCCAAAAAAATAAAGAAAGAAAGAAAATTTATGGCTATCATTATGAAATCTAGTATAGAACTGTGAAATAATAATAATAAAACCACTTAAAGATTGTAATGCGATAAGCCCACATAATGTGGATAAAAAGGCACAAACATTTATTTGTATATATGCACATTAGTGTTTATAATGTTTGTATATATGCACATTACACATTAGTGTATTATAAACGAGTTAATTCCATTTTTGGTCCTAGATTTATATATTACAATTCACTTTTTAGTCCTTTTTATTAGAACATTCACTTTTAGTCCTAGTATTATTTTGGCATGACCATTTTTTGGCATGACCATTTTTTGTCCTTAATCAACAAATCAGTTTAAATTTCGTTAAATACAAGGACATTTCGGCATTCAATTATGAATGTTTAAAAAAAAACATAAAAAATATAGTGGTTTAACATACTTTGTATAAAAAAAAAAGATTGAAATGTCTTTATATTTAACGATATTTCAACAATTTTATTACTAGAGAGCTAAAATTGGTCATGCCACGATAATACTAAGACCAATTGAGGATGTTCTATTATAAACTATTTGCATTTTAAGGAAAAATTGAGATAAGTGTGTTTTTAAGCAATTGTGTTGTATGGCGTTTATTGGGTCAGGGCCCATTCGCATGCGTCCAAATGAAAATTTAAAAAGATGATGATTCAATTTGGATGGCCCATCAGGTGCTATTGGACTGAGGATGACCGGCCCGTTATCCTTCCACTGTAGAGAGGAGGAGGTTATCGTTGCTCTGTGAAGCCAGCCTCACGCGGTGCCCTCCGATCTAAGGACGGAGAAGCCTCTGCCTTCGCAAAGATTCCACCGCCCAACTCACCACTTGGAACGGGCAAGCCAGGAGATAGCACCCAAAGCCCAACCCTTCAAGGCAAACTCAATTGTTCCACCATCTTAATGCTCCCACTAGGGTCACAGACTCGCGCTACCAAGCCCAGCGAGCAGTTCTTCTAGCTAGGGGCTTATTAAGAGGAAATACTTTTCATCTGGTTCCGATGTGGGAAATTCTACGAGGACAAAAAGTGGAGCGGTGATCTGTGTGCATCGTTGCTGATGGATCAGTTGCTTAGCCCCTGATGCTTCTCTCCAAATCCACCTACAATGATCTCCAACTTGTACTCTCTCCATCTATAAAACTTTCACCTTTTTTTTTACTAAAAGTTTTGAGAGAAATTTGCCAAAGGAGACTGTACACATTGGTGCCTTGCTGGAGTTCCAGATACTTGGAACATAATTCTCAATGCTGCTCTTCTTCAACTTTCTTGATTACACCATACTATACTCTCTAGTTTAGATCTCTATACTTGAAAATTTGTGTACTAAGTGTTGGATCCAATAATACCCCGTGGTTGCCTTCTTTACAGAGAAGGCGACCTTGGTATCCATCTCTGTGACCGATGACCGTTTGCAGGTCATTAATCCATTTTGAGCTTCGTTGCATTAAAATGAATTGTTGATGAATGTAATTGTACAGTTAAAAAATTTATAGTGTTAATTGACTTTTCAGCTAAAGTTTGAAAACCTATTTGATCATTTTTTTCACAATTAAATAAATTAAAATATTAATGATAAACAGAATAAAATACCAACTATTTTTCAGATAGAGGCCTGCAAGTAGTGTCCTAAGAGCATCTACATCTATGTATATTTGTGAGTTAATGTCAGGCCAAGATCTGAATCATACTTTTGAAACAGATGTAGAAGGTTGGTTTTTGATGGTTTCATTCTCCTGCAAAACACAAGATCATGTCAGAATTTAAAAAAATAAATAAAATAAAGAAGAAGCAGAGCAGTGCGCGCCAAGCCGCGCTTGGCGCGCACTGCCGCCCCAGCTGGGGCGAGTCAGAGTGGCCGCCAAACTGGCTGACAACTACTTTCCTTTTATTTTTTTTTAATTTCAAATGTCAGATTTTGTTATTTTGTTTTTCTTTTCCCTTTTCTTTTTAACCTCCTCTTATTTTCTCTTTCCTAATCACACTTACAAAAATTCTTAAAATACCGTGAAAAAATTCCACTGATAAGGATGCTCTAAGAAAAAAAAATAATACCCCACATTTGAATAGAAAATAAGTTCCTTATTTTACTATTTCATCAAAACAAAATAGGATATGCATAAAAAAGGTGTCTTTTGGCTTGAACCTTCTGTACTGAACGTTTATCGGACTTACTTTGGACAATTTATATCGGAGACCAAGGTGCACAATGTATATTGCTTGGTTTGATTGGAGAATAATGGGATTGGGTGAGGTAGAAGACTAGAAGCTAGAACCTAAACTAGTGTTATGACTCCCACATCGGACAAACAACTAAACACCAGTAGCCAGGTTCAATATAAACTGATGCATACAACAATGTTTGAGCCAAGCAGCCATGCAGTGAGCACAGAGCGAACTATTCTTTCGCCTTTTACTAAAGAATACCGTGTGCTTGTTGCAATGAATGGCATACTCTAATTTTTTAAGGTGTTTCTCTTTATGGAGAAACCCAACAAATCTAGTGTTAACAATTATCAACTGTTTACGATTGCAAATTAAAAAAATTTTGTTCCTTATAAATCTGCATGATTGAATTTTCCAGCCAGTTCCAAATACAATGAATAGTGTTGGGTTTGATTGTGGATGATATATTATTATACAAGGAAGCTTAAGGATATAAAGGCGCAGGGCGGAGTCCTGTACTCTGAATAGCGCTACCTCTCCCACATCGTACAAACAGCATAAACGCTAGTGGCCACTTCTCTTATAAAAATAAGTACAGAACTAAATTAAAAACTTAAGCAGCCATGTGATGAACACAAAGCGAACTATTCTTTCGCCTTTTACTAAAGAATACCGTGTGTTCATTACAACTAATGCCACTGGTTTGATCTGTTCGTCTTTCAGTTTTCTGATAAGAGGATGGTGCACTAAATCAGTGCCACTGATCTCTATTTGTTCCTGCTTTTTAGATTGATAGTGTGTTTTGTATGTAATATTTCAAGGTTGATCTATTTTAATGGATCTATTGTTCCTGGTATAATTGATATTACACAAGTTTTTTTTTTTTTTTTTTTTAAATGACGAGGGAAATCCTGCCTTGTGATCGTAAATTACAAATGAACAAATGATCACAAGGAACTAAATCAACCTACCTAAGTTATTCGGCTCAAACTAAGGGGACAAGGATTGGAACTAAATCAACCTAAATTACTCGTAACTGACCGGCTCAAACCAAGGGGACAAGGATTCGAACTCATCAGTCCTGACATCATGGTCACAGGTGGGCAAGTTGGGGTATATATGGTTATTAGTTTTCTTTAATTTGTTGGGAAATACTAATTTAAGTGTTTAATGAAATATTAAACTACTGCAAGTAAGACTTTACTGTGAAGAGATGATTGTATTTATCATATTTAATTAATTTTTTGCCTTGTTCATAATGTAGGGTATTATAAATAATAACCTTGGCCAGATTCCCAAGAAGCTAAGCAAACATTCCATGTTTGGTTTTTCTTTATTATCTTGTGATCTTTCAGTACTTTATTAGGTGAGGTCGAATTCAGAGTAGTTAGAATGATGCAATTGATATCACATAAGTTGTTCCTGGGAAATGGCCGGGAATGAAGCACAGGACTGTAACTTTCCCATTAATTAGTTTTAGACTCTTGCTGTGTTCATGATCATGAGTAGCTAGCTGCAATTGTGATTCAGACATATATCAATTGGAGCAATTTGGAGATAGTTCATCAATATCTATATCTCCTAACCAACTATCATCTTCTTTTCCTTCATTTGGATCAGTTGGAAGATCGAACTGCAGCATCTACAACTAGAACTGGAACATCTGGGGCAGCTGATTGATGGTTTTAAGATGCATCAACAACTTTCTTATACATTCAAAACAGATAATGGGTAAATGAGAAATTGATTCTCAAAGTAGACTACTCATCTGAGTTGGACTTAATGTTGAAAGGCTTGTAAGTAGTCTTTGTCCCACCTTAAAAAAAGAAGTGGATTTGCACCACTATATATACAATACCCTTTTAGATAGGATTTGAATTGTATACTTTAAAGGTTTTCTAATACATGCAAGGGGGTGCTGCTTAACTCGTGTCTTCTGGCATCTATGAGGTGCTACTCTTTGAGAAGTGTAATTTTTGGAGTATTAATTCTAATACTACGCAATTAATTTCAAATGTGTATTTTTTTATACGAGAAGTTGATTCTACTTCTCATATGTAACCTTCTGGGTGCCTCTCGAGTGTACTTTTCAAAGTACGGTTCTGGAGTATTAATTTTAATACTACGCAATTAATTTCGAATTAATTTTAATTTTAATTTTTAGATTAATTTCCAGATTAATGTTTTGTATGTTATGGATGTTTAAAACTGGGTTTTAAATCATTGTTAATGTCATGATTAAATGCTATTTAATTAACAATAATCTAAATAAATATTACTTTTAGCTTGAATTTTTTAAGTATTTTTTTTTCTCAAAATAAAGTTGAAGGAAATACATTTTATTACAAGGATAATATTGAAAACTAGTTTGAATTAGAGAATCAATTGAAGGATATATATAGACAAATATAATTTCATAAGAAAAAGAAAACTACATAACACCTTTCAATCGTTATACCCTACACCATGGTGCACATAGCAATGTACACCACGCACGTAAAACGACGTCATATCGGTGTTAGTAGACGCGGACGCGAATGACTCAAGGAATCCATTATCTATAATACACATAATCATTATCTATAATACACAGAATGTTTGCCTAGAATACACAGAATGTTTGCCCAGAATACACAGAATATTGACACAAAGTACACAGATGTTAGTGGACGCGCATGACTCCAGGGAATTCATTATCTATAATACACATAATCATTATATAGAATACACAGAATGTTTGCCTAGAATACACAGAATGTTTGCCCATAATACACAGAATATTGACGCAAAATACACAGAACTCATCCTCCTAACATTCGAATGCACAAACACATCACAACTTGTGTTAATAACATGAATACACATAATATTTACACAAAATACACAGAACTCATCCTCCTAAACATTCGAATGCACAAACACATCACAACATGTGTTACTAACATGAATACACATAACGGTTGCATATAATACACAGAACGGTTGCCTAGAATACACAGAATGATTGCCTGGAATACACAGAATATTAACATAAATACATAGATCGGCCGAAACGGGAAAAGTGATTTCCAAAAAAAACGGACGATTAGTTTATAATGCTCAAAACGACGTCGTTTAGATACGTGGTGCACAGTATAATTTGCCAACACCTTTCGGCCGGGCCTCCATGCCTTAATGGGCCGCTATTAACATGTATTCAGTTTACGCTGTAGTCGCTTAACTCTCCTGCTCCCACATCGGCAAATGAAGCAGCTTTATTCCAATAGACATAGACGGCCATGGAAGCAGAGAGCGTCCCTTCGGGGACATCCGATAAAATTGGAACGATACAGAGAAGATTAGCATGGCCCCTGCGATGACACGCACAAATCGAGAAATGGTCCAAATTTTTTTTGAACCCAAAATCTGGGAATTTAATCTGCTTTTCTGCTAATTTTTTGGTGATTTCCCACTTCTTCTGAATTGAATTTGGCATGCTGTTTCCTCTATCCAATCTCCTGATGAGGGACTTATTCAAGATGCCATCATTAATAGGCCTGTGTAAAATCCAATTTTGTTAATCGTATAAAGGTAATGATTGAATGAATTTGTGGATTATAATTTTGATAAACTTCTAGCTGATTATGCTACAAATTGGATTGAATATTCCGGTTGTTTTTCCCCCAATATTTCAACGAAATTGTCTGCTAATTTGTTGGAATTTTCCACTAATTATTCTTAGGTGTTTTCAAGGAGTTCTTCAATAGACTAAAACTTTGTTTTGATTCCTTGTATCATTTTGTTTGTTTGTTTGTTGTGGCAAGTATACAATGCAATCACGACTCAGACTGCCTTTTATGACAGCTCTCGCTTTTTGTTCTGCTTCNAGACATAACCCTCGTAGTCTTTAATTATTACGCTTTTGGTTGTACTCTTTTTCCCTTAGCTAGGTTTTTTCCCACTGGGTTTTTCTTAGTCTAAGGTTTTTAACGAGGCAACCAGTGTAAATCACGCCCCCATGCTCAACTCAGACTTAAGGGGTTCATCACAGACTATTAAGGCGTTCAGACCGGGGAGACTTTGCTTGTAACAAGTTTGCCGCCCGGAGCACATTTTACTTCTCGAACCTGACGACTCTCGCAGATTCAAGAAGTGGGGGACTTGTGATGGGTAAATACCCCCAGGGACTACTGTAGAGACATAATATGAATAGTCCGTGTATTATTGTACCCTAAAAGGTCGGGTGTCCCTTAGGAATTGTTAAAGGGCAAGTGACCTTTGGGGAATATTATATTCATGAAGGGTCAGGTCCTATTCCTATATAAAGGACCTGACCCTCCACTGTAATGGCATCCTTGGATCTTTGGCCTCTCGGTCCTCTACACACTCCATACACTACATCATACACAATCAAACAACACGTGGTGTAAATCCGTACCCCCGTTTACATTTACACCATCAATATTATTACTCTAAAATGTTAAAATTTAAAAAACTGTTCAAAACGACTTTTTCGATAAGTTTTTTAAGAAAGTAATTTTACATGTAATCAGCTATATATCAACTAAAAACTAATTTACCAAACACTTTTCTAAATGCTATCAATTAGCCAAACCCATTAATTCAATCAGCTAACAACTACGGAGTATTTACCAAACACACCCAATATCTTATGGAAGTATAGTGTTATAGAGTTGTATCTCTCATTTTGACAAAAAATATATATTATATATAGAAAATTTCATGCTATATAGGCAGAGAGATATTACATGGCTTTTGCCCTTCAAATTTCAACTACATTTTGCTTCTTTCATAAAAGTATACAAATATTTCACGTGCATGCATGACGCAACAAAGTCATCCACATCACACCCATAAAAGATCACTATAACAACATTAAAAGAAAACGAAAAACTTACAGCTAATAATATAGTAACAGTGCACATATAATTTATAGCAACCGAGTGAATTATTGTCGGTTAATTAAAACCATAAAAAAAAATGACTCGAAGATAATAATTAACAAGTACGTAACGGCGATCCGCACAGGCAATCGTTGTTGGCGAACGAGGAGGCCTCGAGGTGGTCGAACGGCGAACCGGTCGGAATAGTGCCGCAGAGGTGGTTGTTGCTCAGATCCAAGTGGCCGATGTACTTAGCGGAGGATAAGGATTTGGGAATTAAACCTCGGAGGTTGTTGTGGGAGAGGTCGAGAGCGGTGAAATATGTGCTTGGCCCGAAAACATCGGGGAGTTCGCCTTCAATGGAGTTCCGGCTGAGGTTTAAGATGTTTAAACCGGAGTTGCTAATCAGACCGGTGGGTATTGAGCCGGAAAGCTGGTTGCTGTCGAGGTTTAGGGTGGAGAGAACCGGCATCGAGCCGAGGTAGACCGGGATTGAACCGGAGAGGTGGTTTGTTGATAAGTCGAGATCTGCGAGCCGGCGGAGGTTGGCGGTCGAGGTGGGGATTGGACCGGTGAGTTGGTTTTTGTGGAGGAGTGCCCGGCTCATCATGGTGAGTTTTCCGAGATCCGATGGGAGTTCTCCGGTGAGCTTGTTGGCGCTGAGATCTAGGTGTTTTAAGCTTCCAAGGTTGACAATGGAGTGGGGGATTAAACCGGAGATTTGATTGTCGGCGAGGTTTAGAACTGTGAGTTTACTGAGTCCCCCAATGTCGGCGGGGATTTGGCCGGTGATTTGGTTCCCGGTGAGGTCGAGAATCCGGAGATTGGAGAGCGCGGTGATACAGGGCGGAATCTCGCCGGAAATCGCCTTCCAATCGGCGAGGATTAGCGTACTGAGACGATCGAGCTTACAAACGGCGGGAGAAATCCAGCCCTTCATGTACCCGGACCGGCCGGCTTTGACTAAGATCTTATCCTCGGACTCTCCTCGGAGACTAATGTCGGCGACCCGGTTAGTAGTCGGGTCGCACGTGACGCCGTACCAGCCGGAGCAGCATTTGGTACCACTCCAAGTATCGAAGATGCCCAAGTAAGGCTCGTCCAGAGCCGCCTTCACGTCTAGCAGGGCCGCCAGGTCGGCCGGCGAGCAAGCGTTAACGGAAAAAGTAACGGCGGCCAACACGATCGTTAGTGTGGCTAACAGAACCCCTCTCACCTCCATTATTTCTCCGCTCCGTCTCCGTTAAATTGAATCACTCTCTTCTCTTAATGGAGTAATGATGGAAGATGAGTGATGAGTTGAGAAGCTTATTTATATATATACACAACAAGCATAAATGCATCATTGATGAAGAACACAGGAGGAACAACGGCCCTTTGGTGGGTCCATCAATAAGGCAAAGCTTTTCTTTTTCGTATAGTAGAAAGTGGGAACGACAGTATCCAACTATATATTATTATTATCTGAAAATTTTATAAAAAATGCTTACTGTTATAAATAAAAATAAATTATAATATTTTATAAATAAAATGATAATAAGTAGGGTGATTTTAAGAGTGGTAGAATTTCACATTATTATTATTAGAAAAAGTTTCACTTTTGATTCCTCGAATATAGTACATGTATCAAATTTAATCATTAATTATTAATATTTTTAAATTAGGCGCATAATTATTTAATTTGCAATAGATTTGGTCCTTGACAATTAATATTTTCAAAAGGTGCATAACTATGTAATTTGCATCACATTTGGTCATTGACTATTAATATTTTCAAATTAGGTGTAAGACAATGTAATTTGTATCACATTTGATCATGTCGTTCAAATTTCTAGCCAACTATTACCAGAATTTCAACGAAAAAAAATAATTCTTCTAGCAAATTGGCCGAAAATACCTTTTTAATTGTAACATTACTTTTCTCATTGAAATTTTGGCAATAGTTGGCTGAAAAATTAGACGGCAGGACTAAATGTAATACAAATTACATAGTCATGCACCTAATTTGAAAATATTAGTTGTTAAGAACCAAATGTGATACAAATTACATAGTCATGCACTTAATTTGAACATATTAATAGTCAATAATCAAATTAGATACATGTACAATAGTCAATTCTCAACTATTTTCTATGAATACAACTGACCCTATTATATTGTGACTTTCTCAACCTGCGGAGGCTCGGACTCATGAGGGAGGTCACTACATGGAGTACATGCCATTTGAGCACAAGATATTTCTCCTCCTAAAACGTTATATATTTTACAATTTATTTAGGATAAAATAAATATGAGCAATGCTACAAACCTATTTCCCCCCTTAAGATGTTATCATGTGATTGATAGTTAAATTTATTTATTAATTAGTCGTGAGTTAGTTAATTCATTGGTATCCAATTAATGGCTTTTATAAGGAGAAAATTTGGAGGTAAAAGTCATGAGGAAAAATTGGCTTTTTCCCATAAATATTATGATTAAATAAAACATTTTAAAAAATGTTTGGTCAACATTAGATTGAATTCATGACAAGAAATTAGGTTCAAGTCAGAAAAGCATGACATCCTATTAACTTTTGCATTGATTATATGTTTATATAAGATATTATGAAATATAAGATGTTCTCCTTCTTTGAACTAAAAGATGCATGATAGATACGGAGAACAGGAGGAAAAGGGTCTTTTCAATCAAAGCCAATTAGTTTCACGTACCTTATTAAATAATTGTTGTCATCTTTTACGCTTTAGTTGATACAATAAAAAGGCACTTGTAAAGAAAATAAAAGTTTTTTTTTCTTTTTCTAATTTTATTACTCAAATAAAAATGGAAATGAAAAGAGTGAAAAAGCAATTATGAAATAATATTATTGTATTATTAAAATTGATGTGTGTTCTTGCACTTCTCTCTCTATTTTTTTTAATTTAATTTTTTCTATTTTATTTTGTCATTACCAGTGCTTTGCGGCGTTGATGATAAAAGAGATGTGACGACTGGAGTGGATGTCATAATGAATTAGTTTAATTAATATTATATGCTTAATGCTTGATAGTTACGCCTTACAAATTACAATAATATTAATTTCATCAATAACAAACAATAGTACGGCGTATATTATAAGCGAAATATCGTACTAAAAAGTAACAATTCCGGTATATATGAAGTTACCATGATTTCAATATCTAATCATGTTGATTTCTTAGGAATTCTTCATTATATTTCGTCTCCTTTATTTTTCTAAAATATTATCGCACAATAAGAATTAATTGATTTAGTCTGTATTTCATGATGGATATATTAGGGATGGATGCAGGAGAAATTGACACAAGGAGAAGCGATGATGACCCAAAGGGCGACCTCGGCTTGGGGTAGCCTCGACTATGTGTGCTACACGCGCGGACGCAGTCCAAGTTGTTACAACTAACTCCCCCTTTTTCTGAGAAATTAGAAGGCGATTAATATAAATTTCTATGTAATTGTTTTGTTAAGACATCATCCAATAATCTATTGTAATAGCATTACACTAAATATCAATACAACCTTTGTCTTTATAGCATACATTATTTCTTGTCCTCACCATTTACCGTATTATCCCTGTTCTTTAGAATATGCTTCGTGTTGATTTCTTAGGAATTCTTTATTATATTTAATCTTCTTTATTTTTCGGATAAGATACTATCACACAATAAGAATTAATTGATTTAGTCCGTATCTTTTATATATGTATAGATGTGAATAGATTTTGTTAATATCACATATGCAATATTCGGTATGTAAATTTAGTATTTATACTATTATATATTGTGAATCTTTAATATTATAATATTTAATACTATAATAATGTAATCTAATAGTACTATATATGAT
>CM008343.1:21504199-21517712 GCA_002525835.2 Ipomoea batatas
TGTACACCCTTGACTAGTGCCTACGAATCTTTTCTTATCAGAAAAAAAAACCAAATTTATTCGATCTGTAAGTATCTAACGATCATTGCATTTGCATCAATCATATTTATCAAGTTAGAGTAAATTAGTTTTACACCATATGAATTGTTTGGCTTATTTATTGAAAATGTGTTACAAATGATACCCTTTTAGCCTATTGCTAAGATAGACATGCATGTATATTTAACATCTTTAATTTTTTTTATCTCTAATAATCAAATTTAATTGCCAAGTAGCTTGTAGCTCAATGAGATTATATTGTAATATAGTCAGTAATACTAAAAAAAACAGTATAACTGATTTTGAATAAAAACACATGTTTTTCAACATAAAATAAAAAAATAGTTATGATTGTTACAAATTACTTATAGTAATTAGTTTTACATAATAATATGAGTAGTTTGATTTATTTATTGAAAATTTATCATAGATGGGATGTTATTTTTTTTCTTTTCAAATTGAATTTGTATGGAAAGCAAAGGGAATGCGTGTCTGAGCTCTAATGTGTGTCAGTCTGATATGAAAAGCAAAGGGAATCGGAATGAAAGCTTACCTCATCTCCCCTCATTTATAACAACATTAATGTGACCTCAACTCCCCTCATCTCATCTCTCTCATCTCATGCCTTGAAAGTATGTGTTTACGAACAAAGCTCATGCCATATCTCTCATCTCTCTCATCTCATGCCTTGAAAGTATGGGTTTACCAACATAGCTCATGCCATATATATATATATAGGGTCATGTTCAGGTGTGGCCGCGTCCTTACGTGCGGCCGTGCAATTTACACCACTCAATATTAAGAAATGCACAATTCAATGTTACGAAATACACCACTCAATACATTGAGTGGTGTGTTTCTTAAATATGAAATACACCACTCAATGTTTTTGAGTGGTGCATTTCGTAACATTGAGTGGTGCATTTATTAACATTGAGTGGTGTAAACCGCACGGCCGCACGTAAGGGCGCGACCACATTTGAATAAAATTCTATATATATATATTATTAGGGAAAATCATACATTCTCCCACTTGGTGCAAGTACTAGCACAACCCTCTTCAAAGAACAAAACACACGAATCATAGTGATAAGTCCTCTATTTTATAGAGTAATATCCATTATGGTCACATGCATTTTAATTCTCCAACTTAGGCCCCTCATGAACAAACTCAATGTTTATTCTCGGTAACTTAAGAGATGTTTCTCAAAATATATTATGTGCACAACTGAAGGGAAGAAATCATCCAAAGTATTTGTACAAAAGAGTACACTGTATGATCTCAAAAATCCTTAAATGCATGCCTTAGGTAGAGATATCTTAATGTTAGCATAATGCTAACTGTATTCCGTGACTTCTTTATAACTGAACTTGAACACTACCTCTAACAGCTAAGAGCTCAGAGTTGATGTCAGTCCCACTCATTAAAATAGCCAAAAGATAGTTAAGTCACAGAATCATTCCAATAACTTAGAGAACAAACAAAAACATCTAAGTCCATAAATTTGGAATCTTAACATACACCATAACTTCCAAAATAATCTCAATATCCACTTTAAAATTAACTAAACATTTATGAGTCTTACTTTTATGTCTCACAAAATTATTTTTAAGCCTTACATACAAAAATGGTTCATGATCAATTTTGAAGAAACTAAATACTCTATTAAATGCTAAAGAATAACAGTGTACCACAAGTTAAATGATTTTATTCTAATAAATTCCTTAATATTGTTATAACATTTTCATAAATATGTCGCACAACTAAATGTTCAATAATAACAACTAAATGTTCAATAATTTGAACTTATGAATTTATACGGACAAATACAAATACTTGGGAAATTACATGGACTTAATAAGTGTTTGACATACAATCAAATTTGCATTGGGATGCATGAAGACAATGATTAAATCCATAATCTTTAGTGGAACATCTTAATGATTTTTTTTTAAATGATCACTCCCACTATTCTTTAGCAAAATTAATGATATACATATTCATAATTGATTTGACCAACTAATAAATGAAGATAGAATTCCCGACCATTAGTTGGGCATACTAAATAATCAATATTTGGTTCCAATAAAAAGTCCAACTAAATAATGAAGATAGACTTCACCACCATAGTTGGACAAACTAAGAAAAACAAAATACACCTTCCAAAATCAAGTTAGAATTTGGCTTAAATGATACATTTTATTCTTGGAATCCAAAAGAAGTATATCATATCACGTAACTTACAATAGTTAACACAAAGAACCAAGTAAGCTTTTGTGGAATAATTAATAAAAGTGGCTAAATTTTGGGAAGTAACTGAATACATGTGTTTCCAATGCAAACCATGAAACTTAGAATTTTTTTTTTTTTTGAATACTATGAAACTTAGAATTTATAATTGAACTAAATTTATAAATTCTAAGAAATTGTGATAAAATTATTATCTGGGTTGAGGGATTTATCTTCTATAATAAAAAAGTCAGAAGAAGAGCAGTAAATGCATTTTTGGCAAAGTTCCCGCCCATGCTGAAACAGCGCTGATATCCACTATTTTGTATAATTATTCACCCCTTTTTTTAGTTGTTTTGATGCTTATTTTCCTTATCCTAGTGAAATTGGGAATTGTTTGTGTGTTATATTGTCCAAGTGTTGAATTATCTACAAGGAGCAACAAAGGAAGAATTCTGGAACATTTTGAACAAGTTTTGGAAGAAAAGGAAATTACAAGGAAGGAAGGAAACAAGAATACGATTTGGAAAAGAATTGGAAGTTGCCTAATGGGCCAAGACCCATCTATCTCCTATATATTCTACCTATTCTCTACAATTGCAGGAAGTTCCCTTACAGAGTTCCCAACCCTAGTTAGTTTTAGTTTATTTTTCCCCTCTCTTTATATTTTCCTAGCATAGTTTAGATTAGTTATAGATTAGATTATTTAATTTCAAGCTTGGAATCAAAGATTGAAGTTGGATTGTTCTTCATTATCAGTAAAGTTTTCTCTTCCCTTTATATTCCTTGCAATATTTATGATGGTTGATTATAGTTTTGCTTTGTTTACTGTTATGATGCATGAGTAGTTAGCTTTTGGGTTTGGATTAGGGTTCTATTGCTATTCTTGATGCTAGGTTTATAATTATTGCATAAAGAGATAATTTATTGATCTAGGTTTTATGTTTGAATTGGATTATATTTTTATCTTATTGATAATTGATGCGCAGCTTTTATTGATTTGTTTTGGAGAGGATTTCATCACAACGAAAGTTGGGTGAAAGACTCAGCCTAACCAATTTCAACCCAATTTTTCCTACTATGAGAATAGTGGTAATTTGGGGGCTTATAATGCTTTTGTGTTTAAGGTTATGATTGATGCATCACGAAAGTGGGGCAATCTTAGCCTAATTCTTGTTATTGATTACGAAAGTAGCTGACTTGAATTCTTCAGTGCATTGCTAATAAATCCCTTGGTTAATTGTTTTTCCCTAATTCTGAGTTGTTAGAGCATCAAGATTGCAATATCCCTAATCTGACCCATTCTTTTATCATATAGTTTTTCCCTTATTTTATTTGCATCTTTTATTTTATTTTAATTCCTAAATCATATTTTCCTTAGATTCTAGTGAATTCCAATACTTTAGTGTCTAGGATTTAATAATTCACACAATACGTGCCATAGCTCCAATCCTCAGCGGAATGACATTTACACCCTCTTTTTACACTCACAATTATACTTCATCACATTTTGGCGTATTGATGGTGGTGTATAATCGTTTGTTATTTTAGTAGCTTAGTATTCAGCGTCGATTGGGTGGTAATATATCGGTAACCGATATATTATTAATGAAGCAACACCTTTTGCCGGTTTAATGAATCTAACGATTCGATTCTCAAAAACAATATTTAAGACTACAGTAATGATAATTAAGATTGATAGAGAGACCATTTAGGTCTGAAACTCTTGGGCTATCTACAACTGAAGCCTATATAAGGCAGGTTTAATCACTCAATACATACAATTGCAAAAATACTAAGGAGTGTTATGCCAATATGGGGATGTACGATCTTGCTCGTGATTTGTCAACCTTCAAGAATAAGAGCGCGATCAAGGTTAGGGTTGTAAGTACGTACTTAGTGATGGAGAGGAAAGGTTTGTATTCCATGATGAACATGTACGTCTCATGCCTCCTTCTTCACCTGCGAAATAATATTTCTGTAGTTAGTATGGTGCACTTTAAAAATTAAAATAATGTTTTCTGCTTGCAGGGCTCTGTTATACATGTGCTTATACCAAAAACATTAGTAGACAATTTCAGAAACAGCAAACTGACAGGTTTTTTAATTATCTTTGTGATGACAGCAAACTGACAGGTTTTTTTCAATTATGGTTGAAAATTTGGGGTTTCCTAAGTGATGAGGCAGACAGTCCAGTGCAACTCTTGGAATAACCACACCACATGAGGTTAGTGAAGGCCCTGCCAAGAGGTCCTTGCTAGTGTTGGGAAATAGAGACAACGTCAACTTATCTTGACACTCTTTAGGAAAGGGATAACAACTAAACCAGGAAAAGGTGCATGTGCCGTGTTACAATAAAACTGCCTTAAAAGCGTTATTTGCCCGGTAACGGTGTAGTTAAGAATCCCGGCACGCTTTCGACAGGTTACACAGACTAACTGGGCTAAGTTTACACCAACTATAACCCAGACGAACCTTACTTTGCTCAGACAAGGGACAGAGAATTAAAGGGGAGAAAGAAACTTTAATTTTGGTGTCTTTGAACTCTTAGAGAGTATCACTTAAATAGTATAGGGCAAAGGATTATAACCACATACTACCTAACAAATCTTGGCCACTTATTCCAACTTGTGGTTAAGACTAAATCACCAAGATAATTTAGAACAATAAATATTTCATAGCTTGCATTTTTTCCAACAATCCCCCACAAATGCAAGGGAATGAAAAGGAAGATTTGTTTAGGTTGTTCACACGAAAAGATGATCCCCCACACATTCAAAGTAGAAGTCTAGAAAGGGCAATGTCTGAGCAATACAATTGAGTTGACCTTAATATCAGTGTTTAAACTTGAACTGATATGTAGTGATGTGTTTAATATGTAGTAATTTCCTTCCCGAGAGTGATATGACTCTTGAACTCATCGGTTAGACAAATTTTGAACTCAAAACACATATCAATTCTAACATGCAGGTTCTATGAAAGTCAAACTCTTTGACTGCTTATGATTAAACCTTAATATTCAAGTCTGTTGTTTCTATCTCAATATAGACCTTCAACCTTGTCAAGTCTATCTCAACATAGACATTTTAACCATGTCAGATCTATCTCAATATAGACCTTTAACTTTGTCAAGTCTATCTCAATATAGACGTTTAACTCTGTCAAGTCTATCTCAATATAGACATTTAAAAGCTACAAAATAGTTAAAGACATAAATATGGTAGTTCACTAAGAACATCATGCTTCTCATATATTTTTACTCAATTGGACATTCGGATGCCAATGAGTGCTCTAGGAAGATAGTTCATTATCTTTCAGAAAGGTGGTTAACCTCTTTTCCCTTAAGTAGGTGATTTCTTTAAGCCTATCTCAATATAGACTACCCAAATTAGGGTGTGAAATCATTAAGAGCATTTTGTGCTCACTCTCTCAATTATTAAGCAGTGAACTCATCAAGTCCATCTCAATAGAACCACCCGTCTCATAGGGTTATAAATTCATTAAGAGTTGTAGCTCAACCTCACTAGTACTTAGATCATTAGAATGACCAATTAGTGTACTACTTTGTGATTCTTTCCATGGCTTCGTTTGACCACAAAAGTGGGATCCACCACGAATTCATCACCTCTTGGAATTTAAGGCATTCCATCAACAATTCAACGACTAATCTCATAATTTGTCTTCACTATTAACATAAGTTGATCAACTCCATCAAACTTATGTACACTTTGACGAGTATTTTATTTACTCATAAATAATACCTTAGAGATTTTCATGTTTAACATGAAACATTATCTTTTACCATTATTCTCGGTAAACTAAAGAAACTTATAGAAAGGAAATATAAAGAGTTGATTACCCCCACAATGCAGCGATTACAAGTATTCTTCTCAAAGTACTTGATATTTTACTCAGATTGATCTGTGGTGCCCAACATTGGCTCCTGAGCAGATCGACCTATGCAATATATTTCAACCAAATTAGTTACCTTAAACCACTAAGGTTTCACTATATATTAATGAATCCTAGATCTTCAGGATCTCCCAATTAATATTTTAAATCATATATACAAATACTCATTACCAGTAAGCCACAAAGATAATATTGTTTGCATGTTGCTTCAAGTTGAACAACATAATCATAAAATTCACATACTTTCTTGAAAAGTAGATCTCATGCTCAAAGATTATATGCAAACTGGCATTTATTAGAGAAAGGTTTATCTACATAAATTTCATCAAGATGAAATTTAACATCTATAACTTTAGCATTCAAAGTTATGCTATTCACAATTTTCCCTTCACTACATAACTTATATATAGTATTGGAATAACGCAAATCAGTACACATTTAAAATTATTCTCAAGAGAATACATAGTACTCTTTTCTTAACAAAAAAGGTAGTCTAAAACAACTTAAGCAATGCCTATTACAAAGTTTCGATAGCATGTAAAAGCCAATCTCATTTCAGGTGAGAGTCAAGTAGCACTTCAACTAGCCTGCATGACTAACACCCTACTTCTTAAAAACTCCCAGGTCGAGTGGTGAAACTGAGGTTTACTTAAAAACCACCTTCCTAGACAGAGTATTCAAGAATAATGACATTTCCATGCTACTAACACAAGGTGAAGAGTTTTGATATATGCTTATCACGTTTGACAAAAACTCTTAGTACACAAATCAAATATTTCAAAATATGTGACTGTATCTCATTAAAAAGTTCATATCTCTTTGTGCAAGTCACTATTAACTGTGTCTATTAACATGCGACAATGTCATTAGCATTCAACACATTGAAATGACAAGCACTAATAGGCATTCAAAATTTACACAACTCAACTTGTATTTAGTACTAATACTATCCCATTTCATGCGAGCTTTTAGAGGCTAGAGCAAATAAGAACTACTCAAAATAATTGCTATTAAGGGAATGCTATACTCATCTTTCTCCGTCAGATTAACCTCTGTGAATTTTACCCTTGCGATGATAGCACTGGGATGCTCGGTGTCCATGCTTACCGCACACGAAACAGCACATAAACTAGTTTCAGTTGTTCGAAGATTATCAACATTCTTTGAGCCCACCGACTGTAATTATTTCCATCGAGGGCGGTTATTTTGGATAAATCGGGTATGACAGAGAGACCATCGTACCGAAAGGTTAACTATTGCCGAATAACGCTTATCCTGACACTCTTTAGGAAAGGGATAACAACTAAACCAGGAAAAGATGCATGTGCCGTGTTACAATAACACTGCCTTAAAAGCGTTATTTGCCCGGTAACGGTGTAGTTAAGAATCCCGGCACTCTTTCGACAGGTTACACAGACTAACTGAGCTAAGTTTACACCAACTATAACCCAGACGAACCTCACTTTGCTCAGACAAGGGACAGAGAATTAAAGGGGAGAAAGAGACTTTAATTTTTGGTGTCTTTGAACTCTTAGAGAGTCTCACTTAAATAGTATAGGGCAAAGGATTATAACCACATACTACCTAACAAATCTTAGCCACTTATTCCAACTTGTGGTGAAGACTAAATCACCAAGATAATTTAGAACCAAATATATTTCATGGCTTGCATTTTTTCCAACAGCTAGATGAGTTCTCATCGACCAAGGAATCGAAGAAAATTAAAGAAACTGTTGTCAAAAGTTGAAAAGATAGATTATGGTGGGGTTGATGATGAATTGAATTCTGTAATGGATATTCTAAATAGTTGTTTTCAAAAACTTGAGATTTTGAACTTTTGTTTTATTGTTTGTGCACTAACATGAACAACAATGTACTGGAATTGGTTTATGAAGAGCGCAGCTATTCTAATAGTTCTAATTTATATTTAGTTATTTTCTTACATGTTATGTGTGTAGTTGTCTGTGATTTTGTTTGCAGGGATCAAGTTAGGATACATAGCAGTGGGTAGGGGTGGAAGCATATTCAAGGGTGACATTCTACTGGAGGAAGACTAGCCTATGGAATAGAATTTAGCTCATAAAATGTGTACTAGAAGTAATTGTAAAGTTTATTAAAACTACAGCGGTAAGAAATGGTGTTTTCAATCAAGCTGTAAATCAGTATCAATTGCTTACATATGTTTGGTTCACGGAATGAATTTGGAGGGAATAGGAATACTATTCCATAAGGAATGGAATAGGCAATGAATAGAATATGAATTGTATTATAGTGTTTGGTTGAAGGAAGGAATAGACTTGAGAATTGTATTTCAGCGTTTGGTTGGTTAAAGGAATAGAAATGGAATATATATTTAAAAGACATAAATGCCCTTGTACAAATTATTATTATTATTACTAGTATTTTCACCCGTGCGATGCACGGAATGGATTTGTTATAATATATTAAGAATATTTGGATCGATATATAATTATATAAATTATAACATCAAATATTATATAGTGCAATTGAAGATATGTTTTGGATCGATTATGTTTTCTGATGTTATCCTTGTTTGAATTCCAATAAATAATTGCTTAATTAATAGCTAATGTGTAGATGTACGCATGCGGTGTTGGAACTTTAGAGATTTTATATATCATTGTTTAGAATTTTATAAATTGGGCAAATATGCTCGTTCTCTAGTAACTCAGTTATGTGAATCAATTGTTATTCTAATTCATATGTATGGAAGATATATTTTTGTGTATATATATAGTAATTTTTTCATCTTGGAAAAAAACATAATATCACCGGTTGTATTTACACATTATTGAAAACCTCTTTGTAGACAACATTGGTAGTAACAACACAATCTTGTCCATCCTCGTCTAAAACTAATTAACACTTTCAGGCTATCATGATGGGTGACTCAGGAGAAAGCCATGTACAATTGACCGTGATTAAAAATTGGTTTTTTCAGCAATAACCCAACGTGAGTTAGTGTTCAACCCTGGCTTTTGTTGATGTGAATTATTTATGCTGGAACTTGAGGGAAATCTCGTATTAGAAACAGTGAGAGATATTCGAGGGATAAGAACTTTGGTTCCTTCATGAGTCCCATTAACTATTCTTGCTTCAACAACGTGATCTGCTAATTTTGTGATGATGAGTTGCGTATTGTTATAAAGACCAAGAGAATGGTCTATCTTCCGCAATAACATAACAGGTGCACCAACCTTTAATTAATGTCATTGAATAATTAAGAAAATCATATAATCTCAAACTATTAAGAATTTATGAGTGTGTACCTCTAATAGATTTTCACCGTCTGGTTCTGCCTTACACAAAGAGTTACAACTTAAATATGTTCATCCTTTTGCAATATTCATGTCGCACACGTACTGATTAATTTGATCAACGACATCTAAAGTCGGCGAGCAGATCACTGACGTTCCAGCTGCGACTCATCAAGCGGGCTATATCTTGAGCTTGAAATTTTTAAAAATCACTTTTAATGTAATCAAAGCATTGAGTCATGACAATTTTGACATTGAAATTTTAATTTTATAATCCACATGTATATATTCTGTGATTTTTTTCATAAAATTAGTTTTGATAGTCAAACTATAAAATATATTGATTTTACCAATCACTAAATTTCAAAATGTTTCAGATTTCCAGGTATATATAAGTAAAACTCACATCTAAAACCTAATTGTTTTTGTCAATATTTCATACATATAAAGCAAGTCTCTGACTATTGTGAGAAGTTAGTAACCTTGAGTCTAACATACAATATAAAGCATTGTGTGATAGTGGGTAGTAACTTTGAGGTAAGACCATTCAAGCATATAAGCATGATTCGAGGAAGAAGAGCTACTGTTATTATCATTTTTTATTTTTTTATTCGTGATTTACAACGTCAGTTGTTTATAAACAACCAACGTTATATGGTTTTCAAAATTTTATTTCACTTTTTACGTCGATTTTCCAAAAAAAACCGACATTATATGTCCGACGTGATATGTTGTTTCTGTAGTAGTGAATGTTTATTTTGAAAATTTCTTGATGAATTTGTAATTCTCGAAATGAGAAAAGAAATGTAAATCGCAACATATATTTTGCTGGATTATAAAGGTTTTACTTGACTTGTAGTAGTAAACAAATGACTGAGCAATTTCTTCCTGAAGAAGGAATATGTAAATATAAATATGTGTCATTATGTGCTTTTTATAAAGTTGCTAATGAAGTTATTTATTTATCATCCCAGTCTATGTCGATTGTATTAGTAACATAATGTTCACTCTAGTGACAAATCTTGAAGATTGTACCATGTCTCTTTGCTACACTTGTTATATATGAAAATGTTTTATTAAAATGTGTAGAGTTTGAAGATTGTTTTCTTCAGGGGAGTGACAGTCACATACATGAATCAATCTTGAAGATTGGACTTGAATAATCCTAAAGATTCGGTCTTGAAGACTAACACCTTTACGTACTCTTTTTCCTTTGGTTGAGTTTTGATATAATTTTTTTAATTAAAGGTTTTTTTTTGAACGAGGCAACAAGTGCAATACCTTAATGCATACATATCATGTATTATTTTATTTTCCTCATTGGGTTTTTCCTATTGGATTTTTTCTAGTGAGGTTTTAACGAAGCATGAGTATGATATAGTAATGGTTGTACTCTTTTTCCCTTAGCTAAGCTTTTCTCAATAGGAGTTTTCTTAGGCAAAGATTTTTAATGAGGCAACCGATGTAACACATAATTTCACATACTTCGTGTACTCTTTTCCTCGACTAGATTTTTTCCACTGAATTTTTCTAGCGATGTTTTTAATGAGGCTTGAGTATGGTAAGATAATGACCAATGTGGAGTGTTGTAAAACATACTATTTATTATAGCCATTATCTCCATTATCCTATGATCTTCTCCCATTATCCCACCATCTTCTCCATTTATGATGTTAGTATAACAGCTACTTTTGTATATATCTAAAAACATAATAAGTCTCAATCAAGGTTATATCCTTTATTTATGTCCCTCTTTTTGTATGCTAATAAATGTGTACATTTTACTTTAAATGTTGTACACTTCAATGTTATTATTAGACAAAATTGTCCATACTACATTCTTGTTATACAAAACTACCCTTACACCGTCACTTTTTAACTCCATCATTATTACCATACACCTATATCTATCATATCTTTTTCATATTCTTTAATTATCATTTTATTTAAATCATTATGTAATTAATTTAATCGTTGATTATGTTTTAATTAAATTTCTATGAATGGTAAATCATATATGTATGTCTGTGTATAAAATACATATATTATTTGTGTATATATAATTCGAATTATAAATTTTAATTATTTGTATCTATTACTGTTTTAATATTGTGCATGAATTTTTACGCATCGCGCGTACAAAATACTAGTATGTATATATGAGGCAATGAATAATAACATGGGGATCCTGGAGTTCCTATTGCTTTCTCTCTCGCCCTCTTCAAGGCCGGTTTTTTTTTTATTTATTTGCGTGGCCCTGGTAAATAAGTGAAGCCCTATCAAAGTATAAATAAATTGTGAATTGAAGAAAAATTGTAAAGAGAAAAATGCAAAAAACTTAATTTTGAGTCAATATAATCACAAATACATATACTAACTATTAGGCCAGGGCTGGACTAGGGGCCCCAAAATTTTGGGGCCATGTGCCATTGCACATCTTGCACGTGTATGGTTAGTTTAAAAATTCGGCCCTAGCCCTCTTTTGTCTGTGTATGGTTTTGAGCATACAATTACATACAATTCATACGAGGATACACTATGATTCACAACACATTTGTTTTCTATTCTAATTACATCATACCAAAAAATTAATAAATAATAAATAGAGGAAATAATGTTGAAAAAAAATCAGTGAACTATTTAGTTTATATGCGCAGTAATTGTAGTAGTAGTGAGGATGATGATGTAGCCCTTAGAGTACATGTGTTATAAACAATCATTTTTAGAAAAAAAATAGACAAAAGGTTATATCAAACAATTGAGTTTATTACTTTGTGGAATATCAATACTGGACAAAATGTCTCATTATTTACCTGTACTTGGTGATTAGTTCACCAACCTAAGCAAGAAAATAATTCATAAGAAAAGTATGGAATTTCTAATTAATTTTTTAACAAACTTTCTTAAGATAACAATTCATATTTGCTACGCAATAATCTTCAAATTTCTGTTTTTCGTCGGGAGAAATAGGAGCACGAATTTCATTAAATCCATAGGCAAGATTTATGAAATCAAACATGCATTGTTGAACACTTTGTTCGAAATAATGATCATCTACAGTGTCTTCGACAGGTGGAGGTACAGGTACAGGGGTATTATTGCATGCAAACACAGATAAAGGTAAACCAATGGTTAACACAAACAGTATAATAATGTCTTTACAACTCATAATTATTTATTATTACTGTTATCCCTCCCTATTCTCTTATTTCTATTTTAATATGATGATATTTTACCACTCTGTATATATTCTCTTATATATAACGCTTTTATAAATGTATTGTTATTAACTACTTGTAAAATATCATTAACTATCAGTTTGTTTACAAATTGAATGTGATTTACTAGTCATAAATTTTACGGTAATTAATGACATTTGAGTAATGGGCGCATCTAATATTTCAACAATAAAAAGTCATATTCATTTAATAGTTTTAATACATTATGTTTATGATACGATATGATATATATGTGTTTGCGCGTGCGCATAATCAGGTGAGAACCTGTGGACAAATCCAAACTATTGATTTAGTAGATGTAACAGTTAAAAATAAACAAAACTTTGTAATATTTATGAAAGTGGTCATGCTCATTTTAAAAATTTGTAATATTTATAAAAATGACTTCGCTCATTTTGTACTTGATTTCCATCCATCGGATCTTGCAGATCAATGGTTTAGATTTGTCCACAAGTTCTCACTTATGAAGTGGTTCTCATACAGGGTTGGATCCTATGAGACGACCACCCTTTTACATGAGATCATGAGATTGCATCCTAAGCTTCCATCTCCAAAATATGAATGACTATGATTTAAGATTGTTTCCTATTTTAATTAATACTCCGTATAGAATTAATTGATAGGGGTGATATAGTAATTGGCATGGAAATTTAATTTGGATTTAAATTGATGTGTAATCTTTACCAAATTTGTAGGAGTTGAATTCATGGTAGGAAATTAACCAAGAATCCAATACTAGCTAGGAAATCTAAAAAAGACGACTCTGAACGTTGGTTGCGTCAGTGTGCAATGCATCACTATAATGTGTGCGGGGT
>CM008343.1:21518919-21531931 GCA_002525835.2 Ipomoea batatas
CTACATTCACACAATCATAAGTCTACATTCACGATTTCTATACTCTACATTCATACTTTGAAACCTCTAAATTCATACATTTTTTGACAACTCTATATTCAGCAATATGTTTACTAATTTATAAAAAAAAAAAACAAACAAAAAAAAAAAACAAACAAAACGACGTAGTTTTGGACCCAGGTCCATCTTACAAGGTGGACCTGGGTCCACAGCATAATTTGCCTTAGCCGCCATTCCATCTATTAATTTTGTAGCTGCCTCTTGGATTATTTCTTCAGCCATTCCAGTTGGGCTAAAGCTAATTCACGAAAATCGCCAGAAATTAAAGAATTAATTGGACCAGAATTCTTATCATGATTTGGACCGCACCAAGGCTGCTCCCCTCCTTCTTAGCAGCAAATTATTGTGTAGACCATGGTTCGTATAGTGCTTTGTAGATAATAACAAAAAGTATATTTTTAATATATTAAATGTATATTATTTGTGTATTAAATATACATACATTATATTGTATAATGTACATTCAGTGCACAAATAATGTACATTCCCTGAATAGAATATACATTTTTAATATACTAAAAGTACATTATTTTTATACTGAATCTACATTATACCATGGTCTACACAATAATGATTGGTCTGTTAATACTTGGGCTCCCATGAGTAGACATGGCCTACTCCTTCTTTCGGAGCAAATTATTGTGTGGACCATGGTCCACATAGTGTTGTGTGGACCATAACAAAAAGTACATTTTTAATATACTAAATGTACATTATTTGTGTACTGAATGTACATTATAAAATATAATGTAATTCAGTACACAAATAATGTACATTCCATAAATACAATGTACATTATTTTTATGTTAAATATATATTATTTTTATACTGAATGTACATTATTTGATAGTATGGTGTAAACAGTTTAGTGGACCATGGTCCACACAATAACGATCGTTCTTAGGCCGCAATAAACCCCTTCCCTTGGGCTACTAAAAATTGAAAAGCCCGATCAGTTTTTGACCCCTTCTCCTCACGGCCCAAGTTTGAATAGACTTTTTATAATTCTTTTTCCTTCCTCTTTTACTCGGAAAATTATGCTATGGACTCAGGTCCAAGTCCAAAATGCGTTCGGGAATATTTGGTGAATATAGATATTCAAAAATTGTGACAAAAATTGTGTTATACTTTTGAATATAGATTTTTGTAATTGTGAATATAGAGTTCTTTAATTGTAAATATAGAGTTCAAAAATTATGGATATAGAGTTCTAAAATTGTGAATGTAAAGTTCTATAATTGTGAATATTGAATTCTGTAATTTTATAATTTTGTATATTGAGATCTAAAATTGTGAATATTCAGTTCTAAAATCTTGAACATAAAATCCTAAAATTGTGAATATAAAGTTTTAAAATTGTGAATATGAACCCGAGTCCACTTTACAATGTAGACCTGCGTACATGGCATAACAACCCATCTTCCCCGGCCCAACTTGCCTATCAACCTCCGGCCTAATTCCCTCCAATCCTTTAGGTAGCCTCTCCTTTAGGGTGTGTTTGGTAACCCGGAAAATGATTTTCGAAAATCATTTTCCAGACTTTTGGTGTTTGGCAGCATTCAGAAAATGTGGTCAACGGAAAATTTTTCGTGGTTTTCCGTTGACCACGGAAAATGAGCTCATTTTTCCGGAAAATGACTTCCGAACAAAAAATCCGGAAGTCATTTTCCGGAAACGGAAAATGGCTTCGTATTCACAACTTTATAATAGGAAAATTATGTCATGGACCTGGGTCCACCTCGCAAGGTGGAGCCTAGGTCGAGTTCACAATTTAAAAATTCAATGTTCACAATTTTAAAACTTTATATTCACAACTTTAGAATTTATTATTCACAATTTTAAATTTTAATGTACAAAATTACATTAATCAGTATTCACAATTTTTGAACTCTATATATATTCACAATTTTGTTATATAAATTCAAAAATTGTGTTATACAATTGAATACAGAGTTATGAAATTGTGAACATAGAGTTCTGTAATTGTGAACATAGAGTTCAAAAATTACGAATATAGAGTTCAAAAATTGTGAACATAGAGTTCTAAAATTGTGAACATGGCCCGGATCCATGGCATAACAACTGTAACAACCTCAACCTTATTCTGACCGGTCGTTATATTGTGGACCATGGTCCTAAAACGGCGTCGTTTCTTTAAGTAAAAAAAGTGCAGTCGTCACATCTTAACGGAGCCCCGCAAATGAAACTCTAGTTTATCTCAAATGAACTGTCTCACATTTGTTTTTATATTATCAAATGAAATTGTAGTTATATCGAAATGAAACTATAGTTGTGTTGAAATGAAACTGAATAACAGTTTCACATATTTGAGTGTTTATTGTCTAAAGAAACTGTAGTTATATCGAAATGATATTGTAGTTGTGTTGTAATGAAACTATAGTGTATATAAAATGAAACTAAATAACAATTTCACATATTTGAGTGTATAATGTTGAATGAAACTGTAGTTATATCGAAATGAAATCGTAGTTGTGTTGAAATGAAACTGTAGTGTATATAAAATGGAACTGAATAACAATTCACATATTTGAGTGTATATCGTTCAATAAAACTGTAGTTATATCGAAATGATATTTTAGTTGTGTTGTAATGAAACTATAGTGCATATAAAATGAAACTAAATAATAGTTTCACATATATATTTGAGTGTATAATGTTGAATGAAGTTGTAGTTATATCAAGATGAAACTGTACTTGTATTGAAAAGAAATTGTAGTGTATATAAAATGAAACTTAATATGTTACACAAATAGAGCTACTTTACTCATAACGGCGCGTACGAGTGCGTTTTCTTTTCACTAAAATAAACGGCACCGTTTTGGACATTGGTCCACGATATAATTTGCCTATTCTAACTACTAAATTCATTTGCAGGCTGCTTCTCCAGCCCAATTTCCGCTGGCCCATAAGCCCCATCATTTACCTCGGACCATGAATATAATACTAGTACAAAATAGATCATAGATATAGGATAATTTGTGTTTGGAATTGAAAGTCCGGACGCGTAAAGTGATGCAGTGGCATTTTTGTAATAAAATGTCTATTATTTAATTATTTTTTCTTTAAAAAAAAATAACGGACCATCTGCGTTCGAAGTACCCACTTCTCATATACATTTTTATTATACTAAAAGTACATTATTTTTGTACTGAATGTACATTTCTCATAATATATATATAATAATGTACTTTCAGTACTTAAATAATGTATTCTAAAATAATGTACTATATGTATAAAAATAATGTACTTTTAATATATTAAAAATATACTTTTTATTTATGCTCTACACAGTTGTGTGGATGATTGCACGACCAAGGCTTCCCCTCATTGTTATTTCCAAGCTCACCCACTTCCAAATGTTTTACTAGTATTTATAATATATGTTTTTTTTTAGTACTATTTATAATGTATGTTAATTTGTAGGATTTGTAATGTAATATTAATTACTAATATTTATTGTGTACAAATATGTGAGATTTAAAGTGTGCTATTTGTTAATATTCATTGGTGGTTTATGATAGTTAAGTAGTCAACGACTGACCAACATCACTGTTAAAATAATGAGTATATAGGAAAAATATAGAGATAATATATGATGAAGAGAATATAGATATTTTGTATTGATGAGTATTGCTTGTGAATAGTGGAAATTGCTTCCTCATTCCCCATATATGAAGGGTTTATTTATACATATTTTAGGCCTAAAGTCCATAATAAACCATAGTCTTACTACATTAGGAATAATGAGTCAAATCCTTATTACATTATGAATAATAACCTCAATTCTTATTAAAATCTTAAGTTGCTCCATACTGTGTGTCTTCTTGGGCTTCCTTGATCCAATTACATTCTTGGGCAAGTCCATGTAGCCCAGACCAAGTATACCATTCATCATCTAGTCCCCACTTTCATGAGATTTCACGAAATCGATGTCTCGGAAAAAATATCTCAAAAATATTCTCTAATCCATTTTCTTCTTCTAAAAGTCTAGTCATCTTTTGACCAGTTACTTGTCAAGGCATCTTCTGCATGGTGTAACTGCTCGATTGGCGGTTCTTTAGGACGCAGCTATTAAACCGAGCGGTTTATGATGAGCCCCCTAAGTCAGAGTTGAGTATAGGGGGCTCATATTACATTGGTTGAATTGTCTCGTTAAAATCCTTAAACTAAGAAAAACTCAGTGAAAAAAAACTTAGCTTTAGGAAAAAAGAGTACAACCATAAGCGCAATATTCAACACTTCTTATGAGCATTAATATTTGAAAACAATAGAAGTAGAATGTGAGTCCTCCGAGTGTGTTAGCCTTTATTGACCACCTAACATTTCAACATCCTGCAAATTTTAAGACACCAATTAAGTTATAGCATCTTCGACCAGTTAGTTTGTCTATCTTAAGTTAGTTGACGACTCCTAGTAAAAGTAAATAAAACTAGAAAAAATCAACATTTTGATTCATATGCCCTAACCTGCAAGATTCAAAGGAAAAGAGTAAAAATCAGCCACCGCTCTATACTCAGATTAACCATCTAGTATTCTGATTAACCATTTAGTGCTCTTCTCTCCCAAATTTTTTTAAGAGGAAAAAATAGGAGAGGAAATGAGATCTTTAGGCGTGATATCACTTTCCTATAAGCTTTTAATCTTCCTCTACAAAAGCAACGAGGTATCAAGATTAAATCTTATGGGATACAAGAAGATGAAATAAAGTTCTTAGGTTGCTTTGATAAAAACTTCTTGGAGAGTTGATGTTCTGTGAAATATCAAGATTTTATGCAAATTGATTGCGTAAAAATCATATGAAACTCCTACGATTTTATAGAGATAAAATATGACTGTTAGGAGAAGTTACTGAAAGTTTATAGCAGTTAAAAAACAACTTTCAAAGATATATATGAAATATATTCTTTTTTTTGGGATTTAATATTCTGGTTCACGCAAGTTATGTACCCATGTATGAAATATAATTTTAAATAATCATATTCATAGTTTAATATCACCAATGCATTTTGAATATGCAAAATAAAGTGATATTAAGATTAATTCATGTGTACGTAACTGAACATTCATTCATGCAAACTTCAATTCAAGTTGCCAGACATAAAGCGCCTTACACATTCATGCCTTGCGAGAAGTAAATTGCAGTCCGGGAATTGCATGCGGACCTGCGAGACATCGCATTCATGCGGACCTGCGATACATCGTCAAAAGGCAACTCACTCAAAATTCATGCCGTGTGGAACACCAAAGTTCCTGCGAGACATGGATATTCCGCGAATCGACCTCTCGTGACCTCTCGCGCATCTCTCGAGACCTCTCGAGCATCTCTTGAGATCTCTCGAGCACCTCTCACGCATCCCAAAACCATCTCTACCAAGCTAAATAATATTCATTATTCCACAACTCCAAATATTATTCAAGCTTGTATGGTAGACCGTTTGAAAATTAATTTCTATTACTACATAAATGTCCAACATTCCTCCTCCATTTATATAGTAAAAATTAATACTGTGTATCAAGATAAGTCCAAAACTTATGCTTAAATGAAAGTGTCTTAAAGATTGAATTTTCACTTAGTATAATACGCGATGCATCAATTCGAATTGTAGTGATGGACGAACCTTGAATTACGAAGTCACTTTGAAAAATGTAGGTAAAACACATACAAATTTTACAGTCAAACACTTCAATAAACTTGACACTATTGAAGGCCTTGTGTCTGTATCCTTTCATGAACATATCCAAGCTAAAACCCAAAGCTCTTTGAAGTGGCCACACTCCATGTTCACATATGCTAATCTTTTAATTCATGCCCTGCACCAAGCATTTTCTCAAAAGATTAGTTAAGAGTAAATCTCATCCCTACAACAATGCAGACCAAGTATTGACTTTAGGGATACCTTTTATTTAGTACTTGCAGCCAATTAATGAAGTACTCATCAACATTAAACTCAAGACCTAACGTAATAATTTAGGCGTGAGTTGAGCTTTTCTTCACCTCTCGATTTGATGCGGGTTTTAAACTTATCCCTTCCGATGTTTTTAACATCATGTCCTTTGCCAAGGCTTTAATAAATGGATCCGCTAAATTGAACCGGGACCGTACAAAGTCTAGTGTTACAACACCATTATTTAGGAGCTCCTGCATATAACTGTGTCGCATGCCTATGTGTCGTGACTTGCCATTATAAAAGTTGTTATATGGTTTGGCCAGTGTAGTAGCGCCGTCACAATGTACTAAAATTGGTGACATCGGTTTTGGCCAAACCTGAATTTCCAAAATTAAATTCCTTAGCCACTCGGCTTCTTTGCATGCAGAAGCTAATGCAATAAATTCAGATGTCATAGTTGAATCTGAAATACAACTTTACTTTTTAGAAGCCCTGGAAATAGCACCTCTCCCAAGTAGAAAAACTCATCCACTAATTGAGGAATAATCTTTACCTGATTTGATATCCAACTAGCATCAGAATATCCTTCTAGGATGGAAATATCTTTTGAATATACCAAACAATAATTAATGGTTTTATTCAAATATTTTAATATTCTTTTTAATGCCATCCAATGTACTGCACTAGGATTACTAGTGTATCTACTCATCTTTCCTACTGCAAACGTAATTTCGGGCCGACTACTTGTCAATGCATATATTAGGCATCCTATCACTTTAGAATACTCCAACTGAGAGACTGGATCACCTTCATTAGGAATTAATTTCAACGAAGGATCCATAGGAATGGAAACTGGAGAACCAGTCAAGTGATTAAATCTTTTTAGCACTTTCTCAATGTAATGAGATTGTAATCTAACACCATCCCGTACTTTAGTAATTCTTATTCCAAGAATTACTTTTGCTTCTCGAAAATCTTTCATGGAGAAATTGGAACTAAGAAACTCTTTAGTTTCCTTAACTTTTTCCAAATTAGTTCCAAAAATTAACATGTCATCTACATACAAGCAAATAATAACTCTTTGTCTTTGATTATCAAATTTGTTGCAGATGCATTTATCCGACTGATTTATCTTGTACCGATTTGCTAGCACAACTTGATCAAACTGATCGTGCCATTGCTTAAGGGCTTGTTTCAAGCAGGGCCGGATTTTGGGCTGTGCAAGCTGGGCTACAGCACAATCATTATTGCATGGACCATGGTCCACACAGCTGTGTGGACCATAAATAAAAGGTACATTATTTTTGTACTGAAGGTACATTATTTTTGTACTGTAGGTACATTATTTTAGGGTACATTATTTTTATACTGAAGGTACATTATTTAATATATACTATCAAATAATATACCTACAATACAAAAATAATGTACCTTCAGTACAAAAATAATATACTTTTTATTTTTGGTCCACACAGCTGTGTGGACCATGGTCCATGCAATAATTTGCCACAGCACAGGGCCCCCAAATTTTGGGGGCCCCTAGTCCAGCCCTAGACCCATTAGGTAGTATATGTATCTGTAGTTATTTTGGCCCAAAATTAAGTTTTATTGACTGTATTATACAACAAAAAAATAAATTTCACCGCGTAATATTCACAGATTACGCTTCGTCTTTAGTCCCGTCCCTATATCGCGTTTGTTTCTTCGAGGCGAGACCGAGAGATGAGGAGTCGGCGAGTCGTGCTTCGCGGAAGGTTGGGAGTGATCGGCGTGCGTGAAGGCGTGAAGCGATGACGACGGAGAGAATTTAGGTACGCGGCTGCGAGAAAGGCCAGGAAGCCGACGGCCACAACGGAGAGAAGAGGAATCGCGATTTCGCGGAAGGCAGGGAGCGACTGGCGTGCGTTTAGGGACGGCGACAGAGAGAGTCAGCGTTGCGAGCCTGCGAGAGTGTGAGGAAGCCGACTGCCACAGCCCACAGCAGCAGCAGGGAGAGGACTTGGAGGAGGAGTCGCGGCCAGAGGCGATTTTCGAATTTCAGCCAGTCAGGTTGTTTCAATCTTTTTTAGTTTAAACCTCCAATTTTATACGTGTTATGTTTTTGTTGTCTGCCTGTGCACTGCTTGCCTTGTCTTGCTTGTTGATTAACTGATTTTGCTTAATTGCTCAATATCTTGTGTGATTTGTTGTTTACCTGTGCAGTGCTCGGTCACTTATTTGGTTTCAAATTTATTTACATATTAATGTTATGGCTCCTGGCATTAGAAAATATAAATCTGATTATGAAAAATGTAAGAAACAAAAAAAAATGAAGAGGTAAAACGATTACAAAGAGGAGCATTAGATAAGTTCGAAATTAAATCACAAGTTTGTTCTAAAAATTCAAATGTTGATGTTGATGTGGATATTGAGAATGATAACAATGTGGATAACAATATTAATGAAGTAGAGAATGACAATTTGAATAATTCACCCAATAATGATAATGAAGTAGAGAATGACCATTTGAATAATTCACCCAACAATGATAATGAAGTAGAGAATGACAATGTCGTGGATAACAACATTAATGAAGCAGAGATTGATATTTTTGATCCAAGAAATTGTGATGGACTTGATTCGAAAATGATTGATTTATTAGCATTAAATGGTCCTAAGAGAGATAATTGTATAAGTTTTCCAGGCGGTTTACTGCAAATTTGTATACTAGGGTCTTATCAAATGGAGAAAAATGTGATAGAGAATGGCTAGTGTATTCAAAAGAGCTTGATAGAGTTTTTTGTTTTTGTTGCAAAGTCTTTAAAAATGGTATTGGTAAAGGTCAATTAACAAATGAGGGTTTCAAAGATTGGGCTCATATTGGTGACTATTTTCTTTTCATGGTTGATCAAGCTATTGTTTCTCTTAAGAGTAGGTTTGAGCAATTTCAAAAGTATGGAACAAATATTTGGTTTCTTGTTTAATTCTGATAGGTTAAGTTCTTTAGATGATATGAGCTTGAAGTCTTCTTGTAGTCGTCTTGAAACTGCTCTTACGCATAATGGACATTCAGATATTAATGGAGATGAGTTGTATGTGGAGTTAAAACTAAGAAGAGAGATATATGTTAATGAAAAAAAAGGACCCATTGAAATTTTGAAAGATTTGAAATTATTTGATTGTTCTCCTAATGCGGATATTGCATATAGAATTTTGCTAACTATTCCTGTTACTGTTGCATCTGCAGAAAGAAGTTTTTCCAAGTTGAAATTGTTGAAGTCCTACTTACGCTTTACAATGTCACAAGAACGACTTAATGGATTAGCTATGATTTCTATTGAAAATGCCCTTTCGGATAAAGTAGATTATGAAGAGTTGATCGATGAATTTGCATCAAAGAATGCTAGAAGAACAGCTCCTTTTAAATAAAAGATTTGTAGTTTACATTATGTTTAGAATTGTGTTCATAATAAATAAAGTTTGAATTTGTTTAAGCTTTTTTGCATTTTTCTGTATCTAATTTTTCTTCGGTTCGCAGTTTATTTATATTTGGTAGGGCCCCACTTATTTACCAGCACAGGGCCACGCAAATAAAAAAACCGGCCCTGGTTTCAAGCTATAAAGAGACTTGACCAACTTGCAAACCTTATGTTCTTGACATGCAACCACGAAGCCTTCAGGTTGCTTCATTTAAACCTCCTCATGTAATTCACCATTTAAAAATGCAGTCTCAAAATCCATTTGATGAATTATTAGATTGTGTATGTTCTTGGCAATTAACAATCTAATAGTAGCAATTCTTGCTACTGGAGCATAAGTGTCAAATAAGTCAACTCTTTTTCTTTGTTTAAAGCCCTGTGCGACAAGCCTGGCTTTATATTTGTCGATTGAACCATCAACTTTTATTTTCTTTTTGAAAATCCGCTTGCAACCTATTGGTTTACAACCATTTGGTGGATTAGTCAGAATCCACATATTGTTTCCCATGATGGAATCCATCTCATCATTAATTGCTTCTTTTTAGAAAGCAACATCATGAGAATTTATAGACTCCCTTGATCCTTCAATTAAATATATTTGGAAATCTGGACCAAATGTTGTTTCGCTCCTTGCTCTTTTACTTTTCTTAAGTACTGGTTCCTTTGATAATGCATGATCATGCATTTGATCATCAACTTTAAACCCAATAGAACTAGGAATTAAATCCTTGGTTCTGTTTATCGATGAGAATCGATTTTCATCAAATATAGCATCCTAGGACTCTATTACGATATGAACCGAAATAAAGTCATTTGGTTCTATAACATAGAACCGGTATGCTTTACTGTGTAGAACATATCCTATAGAGATAGAATCAATGCATTTTTCCTCCAGAACCTTTCGTTTAGGATCCGGCAACCGTACCACGGCCCTAAACCCCCGGATTATTAAATAATTCAATTTGGGTTTTCTGTTGTGCCAAAGTTCAGAGGGTGTCACCCTATTTCTTTTATTTGGAACTCTGTTGAGTACATAACATGCAGTTAACATAGCTTCTCCACAGAAACCTTCACTAAGACCGGAAACTGATAACATGCAGTTTACCATTTCCTTGAGCACTCTATTTTTTCTTTCTGTCACACCATTTTGTTGTGGTGTGTAGGGTGCTGTGGTCTCATGTATAATACCCAAAGATTGAAAAAATGGTGGGTCATAATACTCACCACCTCTGTTAGTACGTAAAATTTTTACTGACTAATTGGTTTGCAATTCCACCTCCATTTGAAATATTTTAAATTTTTCTAAGGCCTCATACTTAGAAAGCAGGAGGTACACATAGCAATATCTTGAATAGTCATCAATAAAATTGACCACATATTTTTTATTTTCCAATGACGGGGTGCTATTAAAATCACACAAGTCATTGTGCACCAATTCAAGTAAATTTGAATTTCTTTTTATACTAGGAAAAGGATTTCTAGTTATTTTATTCAACATGCAAACACTGCATGGTTCCTTGTTTAATTCCAATGATGGAATTAATCCACCTTTAGCCATGTCAATTAAACGCACACAATTTACTTGACATAATTAAAAATGCCATAAAGATGATGAACATACTGTGTAAACAGAACCATCAACTTATTGATGTTTAATGTAAACATATTACAACATAGAAATCCTTGGCCTACAAACGTACCGGTCTTGGATAAAATAAAACGATTTGCTTCAAACACAAGTTTAAAACCACACTTATTGTTTAATACAATGCTAGAAACTAAATTTTTTCTAACATCTGGGGCATGATACACATCTACGAGTGTTAATTTCTTTCCAGACGCAAACAACAACTCAACTTGTCCAATTCCCTTTACCTTCACCAAGGAATCATTTCCCATGTACATGCTTGGACCATCTTCTAGACTTTTATAAATCTTATAAAGATTTATATCTTTGCAGACATGTCTGGTTGCCCCAGTGTCAACCCACCACGAGTCATCAGTCTGCATGACACAAATTTCAGATATCATAGCAATGAAATTTTCAATACTATCATAAACAAGATTAATAAGTTTACCTTGTTTCCATTCGCCACTTCATTGGCCATGATCACCAGAAAATTTACCTTCCATTTGTGCCTTTCTTTCCTTCCAAACTTCACAGTCATTTTTAAAGTGTGGACCGTTACACACCAAGCATGTAATAGATACCTTCCCTTTTCCTTTTCCATTATTCTTAAACTTAGAAGATTTAGTGGTCTTTCCCGGTTTCCCTTTCCCTTTGCCGCTCCCACTTGATTTGCCTTCATCAACAAAGTTGATGGTAGAACCCGACACCCCAGTGGCCTTTGCACTGCCCTTATTCTTACTTTCCTTCAGTCTGATCCCTTCCTCAACATAAAGGTGGGAGCCCAGTTTGTTCCATGGTAAGTTCTTCCTTCTTCTGCATCACGGTACGACGTACCTTTTTCCAAGAAGGTGGCAGCTTATCTATGATATCGGCAATGGCAATGGAGTCATCCATATTCATGCCATGTTGCCTTATCAACCCAAGCAATCTGATAATCTCATGGAAATGTTCCATGACAGGACGACTATCTACCATTTTGAATTTATTGAATTCATTTACCATGAATTTCCTGCTAGAGACATCTTCAGATATATATTTTGCCTCAAGCTTTTCCTACAGGTCCTTAGAGGGCTCTTCATACTAATAAATATCAAAGAGAGTGTCAGACTTACCATTCAGAATATGGCCACGTGTTAGGACTAAATTGTAATTAGATTTTGATGAGTCAAAATGTAATATAGGATAAAAAATTTAGTCCCATATTTATTTTATTTCTGTATGAGTCTTCTCAACAAGATCAAGAAATTATTTTTCAAGAAGGAGAAGAAATTGGTACGTGAAAAGAATCAGGAAGAAAATTAATTTGAAGCCTATGATCTCAAATTAATTTTTGGAAGAAATTGTTTTGAAGATTTTAGTCTGGGAGGAAGATACAAATTATGGGAACTACATTTTTTATTTATGGGAATAAATCACGCCTCTCTCTAATTTAAAGGAAGAATTCATGTAATTTTTTCCAAGGAGAAAATCATGCAAATGAATAAGAGTTCACACTTTTAGAAGAAGTCACAACTTTGGAAGAAGAAGAAAAGTCACGCCATTTTGAGTAGATGAAGAAAAGGTCAAACTTTTAGAAATTATGGATTATTCTACAAGTCTTGATTAAGCAAGGAGTATAAGAGAATATTGGAACAAAAGAATTAACAAGAATTCAATTGGCACAAATAGAAGGAAAGGATTAGTAAGGTAATTAATTCCAAAGGTTTAAGGATCAAATCCCATGTTTTTGAGAAAGTTCCTAAGTGGTAAAGTGGCAAAAACAATATCAAAGGAGCATGGTTCAAATCCTTGATATCATATTTTTGAAAGCCTCACACTTTGATCAAGAGGCTATGCTTTCTTCAAGGGGTCACGCTTTGACCAAAAGGCTACGGTTTCTTCAAGGGGTCACACTTTGATCAAGAGGCTACCCTTTCTTCAAGGGGTCACACTTTGATCAACACCAAAGTTCCTGC
>CM008343.1:21593007-21616465 GCA_002525835.2 Ipomoea batatas
CTGTTTCAAGACATGCTTTGTTTTTGTGGAGAAAGATTGAGTAAGTGGGGTGGCGAGGGTTTTGCTAAGTTTGGGGCCAAGATCGAAACTTTAAAGAAGGAGATGAAAACTTTGAGGGGATAGTTTGACGATGGCTCTTTGATGAGATTTAGGGAGTTAGATGTAAGACTGGGGTTACGTTGGCTCAAGAGGAATCCTTCTAGAAGTAGAGAGCTAAACAACATTGTCCGAGGGGAACAAACTTTAACTTAGGCTGAGGGATGGAGTAGGTAATTGGGTAGAGGGAGAGCGGTTGAATTCCTTGGTTTCGAGCTACTATGAATATATTTTCTCTTCTGCTAGGAATTTGGGAATCTTCAATGTTGACTCGCTCTAGGCTTGTGTCACCAATGACCAAAACATTGCTCTTATTCATCCATTTGAACCAGAAAAAGTCAAAGCTACCTTCTTCTCCATGGGCCCAGATAAATCGCCTAGATGCTTTCTTTCAGCACTTTTGAGATGTGTTGGGGGGATGCTACCTCTTTTGTCCTAAAATTTCTTGATGATGTATCCTTCACGAATGAGTTTAATGATGCTAATATTGTATTAGTCCCAAAAAATGTAATGCTTGAAACAGTGTCTGACTTGAGGCCAATTACGTTGTGTAATGTGGTCTATAAAGTTACAGCAAAAATGGTAGCCAACTGTATGAAACCTTTGTTGAAAGAGATCATTTTCGAGTCACAAATTAAAGTGCTTTTTTGTTGGGCATGCTAATTACTGACAATATTCTAATTGCTTCAGAAGTTGGTCATTTCCTTAAGATGAAACATCGGGGTAAAATTGGATGGGAAGCCTTCAAACTTGCCATGGCTAAGGCCTATGATTGCATGGAATGGTTTTTTTTTAGACAAATGATGCGGGGTTTAGGTTTTGAGGAAAGATGGATTGAAATTGTCATGCTTTGTGTTTCTACAATAAGATACAAGGTCATAGTTAATGGTACGCCAAGTAAGGTTATCATTTCCTCCCGGCACTGAGGTAGGGAGATCCTATCCCCTATCTATTTATTATTTGCGCAGATGGTCTCTCGTTACTATTATAGGATGCTCAACCTAAAGTGTATATTCATGGGTGTAGGGTGTCGCGTGGCGCTCCCCTTATTTCCCACTTGTTCTTTGCTGAAAATACTCTTTTGTTCTTTAAGGCTAATATGTAGGAAATGGAGAAAGAAAAGTAGTGTTTGCTTATCTATGAGATGTTCTCGTGCCAAGCTGTCAACTATCATAATCAAGTATTTCTTTTAGTCACAATACTGGAGATGGAGTGCTTGAGGCTATGGCTGGAATTCTAGGAATTAATTCGGCTGGAATTTTATCGACCTTCAAAGAGTGATGTCATTTGGAATAGCTTAGAAGGGGAATTGAATTCGAACATTAGGGAAATACTTCATGGCCAAAATTCGTTCTTACAAATGGGCGAGATAAGACTAGGAAAATGGACAATATTCGTTTTGTGGTCACATTTTGATTGGAGTAAGGGATTGTCCTAGCGCAGATGCAGTAACACCGATAAGGTAGTTGATTGAGTTCTATGATTAGAAGTGTATGCTTAAGCTTGATAATGAGAGCCTTCTTATTGAACACATAACTAAAGGTAGTATTATGTTTATTGATCATGTCTTGTGCCGTAGAGTTGTGTATTTCACACTTCAATATACTGCTACTGGTGGCAAAATGATTAGTGGCAAAAGTGTTTGTCACAACTACCCTAAAGTAGTGCATTAAAAATTTTAAAAACTGAACTTCTTTAAGAGATAGAAACCTAGACCCACAAGGCCACAACCATGCTTTAGAATGTTTCATGCCACTCAAACCCATACAAATGCCCAAATGAATAAGTTATTGGCTCCCATGGTTGAGTGGTATAGATATGCTGACAATAAAAAGGGGTTCCTTGCGAAGCTCTATGATGCAAAATATAAGCTTCGCTCACGAGCTAAAGTTTTCAAGATTGGTATTAGAAATCTACGTCGTCCCTTGAAGAAGAAAAAAGGGACAATCTCTAAAGTACCAAGAATTACTTTGAAGTTAGAATAGGGATGGTGGAGTCAATTGATGGATTATTGTATACTCGTATGTCCCTTGTGCTAGAAATTGATTACATCGATTTTCCTGTTGGGTGCAATGTCATTGCTTCAAAGAACAAGGCCTCATTTCACCTTAGGACTACATTTTAATGCCTTTTTAAAAAATAGAAATGAAATGCTTTAGCAGTGGATTTGCCCTCAACTATAAATGATAGGAATATGACATAAGGGAAACATTTGCAATTAGACGTAGGTAAAGAAGATGGCAGTCAAAGTGTTATGGAGAGATGACGACAATGAGAAAGATTTTCATGCTACACAAATGTAAGTTGATATGATGTTTTAAAAAGATGTTATACCCAAGCTATTTTGTTAAATTAAATATTATCTGCAAATAAAGATAATAGTGGTGAGGAAGAAGACAACTAGACTGTGAAAAGACAAATTTACCCCTTAATTTGACGTCTAACTAACGCTAGGGCGACGGAAGGACCAATGGTAGAAAGATTTTAATAGTCAAGTGTCACATTTTTTCAAATTAAAAGACGATGACTAAATTTGAAAAATCACTATAGTTAGAGGACCTTTGCTGGAATTAACTCAATGTAACTAACTTTGCAGTCACTAATAAAACTAATAAGATGTTTACATGCATGGGCACTCGAGCTTGTTGGGCATCGGCCGGGTTAGCCGAGTTCAGCCCCTGCTCAAGTCGAGACGTGGCATTGTGGCTTACCATGGAGGGATGTGGTTAAATGGCTAATGTCCACCTACTTATCACCAATTGCTTTTAAGTAGGATATTACAACCAGATAGCTAAAGAACTCTATGATTAAGCGTGTTTGACTTACAACAGTCACAGGATGGGTAAGCATAATGTAGCACTGAGATCCATCAATTAGTATTAGAGTCGAGGACACGGTTCGAATCGATGGCAATATGAAAGTCGAGTCCAGTCCCAGATGGATATGGGCGTAAGTCGTGCCAACTCTAGTCCAGGAGGGAGATGATGGGCACGGAGGCTAAGGATCGAGCCAGGCATGCTACGCAACTGGGCTTGGTGTTCAAAGGTTATGGCATGTGCTGGGAAGAAAACTGTTGGGTGTCGGCTGGGTCGGCTGAGTTCAGCCCCTATTCAATTTAAGACTTGACGTTGTCGCTTACCATGGAGGGATGCAGTTAAATGGTTAATGTCCACCTACTTATCATCAATTGGTTTTTAAGTAGGATATCGCAACCAAATAGCCAAAGAACTCTATGTTAAGCGTGCATGACTTACAACAAAACATATGGCCGATCTAAGGAATTAATAAGTTTAAGCTATCTAATTCAACACGAACATTAGTGAGACCTCGACTCTTGATCCACAAGAGAGCTTCCCGAACTGCCAACACCTCTGTAATATTTGGGTTTTGTATACTTTGAAGGGGGTCGTTTGTTGTTGCCTTGAACAAGCTGTCGCTGATGAGGAAGACAAAACTATACGCGGTATATAATTCAACATGAACATTGGTGAGACCTCTACTCTTGATCTATAAGAGAGCTTCCCAAACTGTCAGCCCCTCCGTAATATTTGAGTTTTGTATACTTTGAAGGGGGTTGTTTGTTGTCGCCTTGAACAAGTTGTCGCCGATGAGGAAGATAAACCATACGCAGTTACTCCCTTCTCCATGTCAAGTCCTGCGTCTACTCTACATATCCAATTTGGGGATGAGACCATGTTGAATTTGTTGTTGAAATCCAGTGGTGGGTGGCGTAGGTCCCATCGTTGGAAAAAACAACTGCGTAGGGAGCAAGGCCACCCAAGCATTCCAGTAAGCATCCAAAGATTTCTAGATAGCAATTGGGGAAGGCAAAAAACAATCCCAAAGAGCATGATTCCTTGCCCTCCAGATGTCATGAAGAACTCTTACCATTTTCGCAGTTGTCACGTTGTTGGCATTGTCAAGAAATTATACTCACTACATGAAGTCCAACTCACTCACATCTAGAGTAGGCAATTGCGAGGTTATCCAAATACAATATGCAAATGAGAGGGAACATAAGGTATGGATGATTTATTATTCATTTAAGCCATAGACCAGGAAATTTGGCAGTATTTCCATTCCCCTTCGACGTATGTTGCATGCTGTGGGAAGTATGACAGTGAGAGCTCTCCATATAAAATTATTCCATTTTGGGGGATGTGAAGGCTCTAAATTTTGCTCCAAACATAAGTTGTTACCGTGGGAATCTCTCGTAGCTTCCTATAGCCATCTTTAATTGTATAATTACCCCTGATGTCTTCGTGTCAGTACCAAATATCCTCCAAATCGAGGCTAATAGGGGTTTTAAGAATTAAACTAGCATCATTTGCCTCAAATATATCCTGAACCAACTCCGGGATCCATTTCTAAAACTGTTGGTCAATCAAGTTTGCAACTTTTAAGTCATTGAGATGGGGTTCCAGGATTAGACTTTAGGATCAGTATCATAAGTAGCCAAGGGTGCTTCTAGACGTTGGTGGTTATTCTATTTCCAATTATATGCGGGCTACCACTTTTGACAAGATCCTGACTGGCCAAGATACTTCTCCACACCAGCTTGGATCATTCCCTAGATTTGTTTCTAAGAAAGAAACCTTGGAGAAATAACGTGCCTTAAAAACCCACACCACCAAAGAAGAAGGATTAGTCAAAAAGTGGCATCCCTGCTTACCAAGAAGAGTCATATTAAAATCTCGTAGTTGCTTAAAACCAAGTCCCCTAAATTTCTTAAGATAACACATTATGTCCCAAGCTACCTAGTGGATACCTCTAGCCCTACCACCACTACCCCACCAAAACCTATTCATTAATTTTTCCAAGGATTCATAGAACTTTTTTGGCAGGAGAAAAATGCTCATAGAGTAGCTAGGTATGGCTTGAGCCACACTTTTAAGCGAAACTTCCTTACCTGCCTTTGATAGTAACTTTTTATTCCAAACCCAAATATGTGTCTTAATTTTTTCTTAATATATGCAAAGACTGCTTTTTTTTTTCTTCCTACATAGAGGGTAGCCTTAGATATTTGCCAAAGTCATTAGCTTGGGTAACCCCCAATGCACTAGCCACAGCCCCCTCAGGCCTTCACAAATTCTTAATGTTGCGGCTAAAGGAAATGTTTGACTTGTGATAATTAATAGTTTATCCTGAAAATGTCTCATAGGTCTGTAGTCACCTCTTAGTTAAACTCCATGTTTCCTACATGTCTCTTTAAAAAAAAAAGAGGTTGTCATCAGCAAAAAATAGATGCGTAATAGGAAGAACTCCCCAAGCCACGATACAATCATGGATAGAACATTTAGCCTGTACATCCTGCAATAAGAGTGATAGTCCCTCAACATAGATTATGAATAAATATGAGGGATAACGGGTCACCTTGTCATAGCCCCCGAGAGGGAATGATGAACTTACTTGGGCTTCCATTAATTAGGATCATTGATAAGTGCAAAAGATGTCACGGTTATAAGGTCGTTCTAGGGCCACGTTGTGCTTGATCGGTAGTTTTATGCTTGTTTTGGACTCATAATTGCATTAATACGCTTGATTTTGTCAATGGACCTTAATCCACACTTGCTTAATCATTTTGTAGGTAAACATGGTGCAAAAAGCTGGAAAAGACACGGATTTCGAAGATAGACTCACAAGCCAAAAAGTGGAAAAGGGACACAGGGCACGGACGCGTGTGGGACGCGCGTCCACCCCTGTGCGTCCAGATATTGCTTCGCAGAAGTTGAAGCCAGTCTGCTGTGGACGCCCGCCGGACGAAGAGGGGACGCCGTGTCCAACTGGTGGCTCTTAGAAGTTGAAGGCAGTCTGCTGAGGACGCGCGAAGGACGACGGACGGACGCTGGCGTCCAGCTATCAGCTCTCTGAAGTTCACGAGCTCTGCTGCGGACGCAAGGAGGACGCGCCTCGGACGTCGGCGTCCAATTCTCACCGCTCTGAAGTTGCGAAGCAGCACAGCAGCGGAACCCTCTGGACGCGCCTTGGACGCGCGTCCAGTCGGGCGTCCTTCGCAAAGTGATTTGGCGGGTCGTGCGATTTAAATAGAGCTGGGAGCAGTTTTTGAGGGAATCATCTCATTTTCCATCTTAGTTCATCTTAGGAAAATTCTCTCTCTAGAATTTAGGTCAAAATCCTCTCCATTCCACACTCAATTTCCAATCAATTTTCATTTCAACTAGCTAGAATTAGGGAGATCTTCACTTCAACTTTGGATTGCTCAAGCTTGTGTCAAGATTTCTACTACATTCAAGTAACATTTCCAATTTCTAGCTCTTTAATTCAATTTCTAGTTTTTGATTTGTTTAGTTGTTTTGATCTTGAATTTTGATTTGATCTTGAATTGCACTTTGAATTTGATTTTTGTTTTCTTCTTTTGATCAATTGCAATGATGATTTCGATTCTTAGAATGATTGGCTAAAACTCTTGTGGTTTGGATCAATTGAACTTGTATGAATCTCTTGAATGCTTAATGTCTTGAATTATGGTTTGAATGATGCTTAGTGGATGCTTGATAGTGTTTGGAGTGTTTGTTTGCACTCTAGGACAATTTGGCCGGTTGTTTTAGGGAGTTAGGGTTAGAATCACTCACCTATGAGAGTAGGGAGTGAGTGAGACCTCTCCAATCACTTTTCCTTCCCACCTTTGAGAGAAGGGGGATTGGAAGACAAATTAAGCACATAAGGTGTTTGCTAGAATGCCTCTTTGAACTTAGGAGTTATGAGAATATCCCTTTGTGAATAAGAGAGTCCTAGGACCATGAGAATGGCTTAGGTGTTTGTGTTTTTGTCTCAATTACATCCATTAAGTGTTGCCACACCATAAACCCCTAGGAAATCAAGAGCCTACATACTTGCTAGATTGGTCCAAATCCTTCTCCACATAGATTGTTTCATACTCTTTTACCTTAGTTTGCTTTCCATAGCATGCTTTTCACACCTATCCTTTTAGGATTAACTTCCGAACACTAGGCACCCTTATGACTAATCCCTTGCTTACCAACTCCCTCCTTGCCTTTCCTTGAGACCGACACTCGGGAACTTCTTCTCGTTTTACCACCCACTGGTGAAACACAGAACATAACCAGCTGGATCCACTTAACATAAAAATTGTGCCCCTGCAACATACACCTCAAGAAAGACCATTTCATACAACCATAGGCCATGCCCATATTTAACTTTAGAGCTGCCCATCCCAACTTCCCTAATTATTTTCTCTTTAGGTAGTGTCCCACCTTGGAGGAGGCAATCAATATGTTATTTGTAATCAATCTACCAGGCAGAAAAGTACTTTGGGAGTCAGAAATAATGATTTCCAACATTGTCTACATGAACTTGGCAACCATCTTTGCCCTAATTTTATAAACAACATTACATAACGCTATCGGTCTTAAGTCAGCCACAATTTCAGGCACAAGTCTTTTCGGGTCCAATACAATATTAGCATCATTGAGCTCATCAGGGAACGAGACTTCATTCAGCGATTTTAGCACAAAATTTGTGACATCCCCACCAATCAAATCCCAAAAATGTTGATAAAATCCAAGGTTCATGACATCTAGACCCAGGGACTTATCAAGTCCCATAGAAAATAAAGTACCATGGACTTCCTTTGGCTCAAAAGGGCGGAGAAGAACAGTATTTTGGTCATGAGTGACCCAAGCTTGTAGAGAGTCAACATGGAAGGTCCCAGGGTCCCCTAGAGGATGAGAAAAATATCCTTGAAATATTCTAAAATTATTGACTTCAACTCGGTACCCTCCACCCTTCCTCACTCTGAGGATAATATTCTTCTTCCTACGATTCGAGGTATACTTGTTAAAGAACTTTGTATTACGGTCAGCCCCCTTGAGCCAATGTTTTTGACCCTTTGGTTCCAAAAAAAAAGCATCCTCTCCTAAGAGAGTTCATCTCCAGGGACTTTATGGAAGCTTTAAACCCCCCCCCCCTCTTCAACCGCAACCCCAAAGTCTACTCTAAAAGTCTTTCCCCATTGACTGTACTCAGGCTCCCTCCACCACGTCACGACATCCTGCATCCAATAACCAAGCATTCTCAAAGCGAAAACTCCTACCACTACCCCATACCTCCCTCTCATAAATATCCAAAAATAAGGCTAAGTGATTAAAAGTGACCATCTAAAAGGTTATGCACCCTAGCCTTATCGTTTAATTCACCCCAACTCTCATTTACCACCACTTTGTCCAGTCGAACTCCCACATCTTCCTCTTGGAGTCATATCTCTGAGCAACTAGTAATAAGACCTTGAACATCCATGATGTCACTGATAAACTTGGCGATTAAAACTTTGGAAAATAAAAAACATCTAACGAGAGGAAAACACATCGGTTCTAATGACTAAAGCCAGGAGGAGACGAAAAAAAAAAAAAACTAGACAACCTTGTGACATGTTGACTTTGGCCACCACTAGCAGTATGTGTGTGTGTGTATTTGTAATAAGGGTATATTAAAATTTTAAGAAATATTTAAGAAAAGATTAAATAAATCAAATATTTGAAATAACTTTTAAGATAATTTAATTATTATGTTTTCAAATTAATACTAAACATATTAACTAATTTCTCAACAAAATCATTTTAAACAAACACATTTCTTACAATTAATTTCTCAAAAATAATCAAATTGATGAAAACCACATATGTCTCTCAATATCCCAACTAATATCTTTAACTAGTGTGAATTTGTCTACATATTTTCAACAAGTCTTAAAACAAAGTGAGACATATGTTTAAAAAAATTTGAAAACTATTATTTTATTTTTCCTATTTTGGGTTGCGAATAAAAGAATACTCTTACTGCAAATTATACCATGGATCAGGGTCCATCTTGCATTGTTGATCTTGTTTCAAAACGACATTCAAATTATGTACATGCAGTTAACATATTATGTAATTGTAAAAAGAAAAATTAAAGGTACATAATATATATATTAACTGCATATACATAATCTGGATTTAGTCTACCATGTGCATGGTAGACCTTAGTCCACAATATAATAATTGTACTCTTTGTGTTTCGGTCATCAAATTCATAGGTAGTTAAAGAGATATCATTAGCTTCAACCCAACAAAGGTTTTTATGGATTTTTGGGTGAGGTGGAGGGGAAAGAAATAGGAGAGAGGATAGAAGGGTTCTTGTAGAGGGAGGAGGTTTTTTAGATAAAGTGGGTCCTACCAGAAAAAGAAAAAAAACGTTGGTGAGTGTTTCTCGCACCCATTGGACATGTTCAGGGTGGTTGCCAACTGGCTAATGATAAAAAGTTTCAATTATTGTGAATATATACTCTTTGTTGGCCCCGAAGGGTTTGGGGATCAAGTTTAGAAGGGGAGGGAGGAGGGGGTGAATAAACTTTATAGATTTTTGCAAATATAGTAAATTTAAGCGAACTTGAACTTACTAAAACTTATAGTAGTTCAGCTAACTCAACCTACTCCACTCTTCTCCTAGAACTCCTTAAGAGGTTTGCACTATTGTCTTAGTACAAAAGAGAGTGCTTGTGCTTTGATTACAAAGCCAACTACAAGCCTTAGGTATTTCGCAAGGCAACCCTTGCTATTCCTCCTCTTTCTACTTCCAAAAGTAGAGATGATGTTGGTTGAACACAAAGTTTGTTCTTTCTAATCTCCAACAATATTGACTTAGTGTGAGTTCTTCTTTCTTTGCCAAAGTCTTCAATCTTGATGTAGAATTTGAGTTATTTCTCTCTAACTAGTCAACTTTTAAATTGCTTTGAACACTTGAATTGGGGCATTTATAGACACATTTGAATTTGTCTGTTGGAATGAAATAAATTTCAAATAGTCTTTATCCTTTGTGCAATGACTAATGGTTCTTGTAGTAGTAGGTTGCTTTTGTCAGACTTCCTAGTCGTTACTTCACTTTTGCTCCTAAAAGCTTAGCTTTCTATGTTGAGCTTTTTGTCTTAGCTTTTTATAGAAATCCTCATTGGGATGTGTACCTAGCTAGGACTTTAAGAAACTTTGGCAACATTCTTATTGATAACTATTTGGTTGAGGTAGTTCACTACTCTGTTAGTAAACATTCTTATGGTCGTCCGTAAAGTAATCCTTATTACTTTTTGGAAGTTCACTTTTCACATCAGCCTATCGAATTTGACTTTAAAATAGTTAATCCTACTACTTTTCGACTACAACTAACTATCCAGTTAGTTTTACATGGCCTTTCGATCCCAACTACTTTCCGGTTAAGGTTTGACCCTTCCACTTTTCAACCATGAATGGGGTCATCATATCTTCAACATCTGGTCTTCAAGTCTTCAACTAGTGGGTTTTCAATATTTCAATCTTGAATTGTTCAGCTTTCCGGTCTCTAACTTGAACTAGTCAAGTATAACTTTTTGTTACACTTTCCGGATACTAGACTTTGACTTTTCGGATGTAACTATTCATTACATTCTCAGGATGCTTAACCTTCCTAAGGTTTACTTTTCGAATTGTGTTACTTTATGAGATTGTTACTTTCCACCGTTTTCAGTACATAAGTATAATTTGTTCCTAAACACCTTTCGAATGTTGCATTTGACAAATTTCTTACTCTAGAAAAATAAAATTTTGAGACCTAAATTTTCTACTGTAGTTAACTTATTTGGTACCATCGAAATCTAAAATTACATGTTCAAACACTGATTTTTTATAATCCATTAATTTTAAATCTAGTATCAAATTAATTAAATTTTTTATTTTAATGAACTTGTTCATCAAATCAAAATAAAATGCATTGAAAATCAAAATTTTATTACAGTTTATATTATTATTCATTACTAGTATTTTCACCCATGCAATGCACGTAATTGATTTGTTATAATATATTAAGAATATTTGGCCCATGCGATATCTTGAGGTACACATATATTTTGATATTCAATAAGTATAACTATATTAGGAAAAAATTCACTTGGGAGTAATAGAATAAGCACTTGAGTGTTTGTTGGTTGACCGTAGAACGTTGATATTCTCTGGACAAATAACAATGCATCAACTAGAACCTTAAAGAGTTTTTCCTTATCCTGGGGGATATGTCAGACTTAGAGACAAAAACAAACTCCATTACTAAACAATAAGGAAAAATATGACAAATAGCATAAGAGAGTAAAAAAAATATTCAATAGTATAATTGTTCTTTGCTTTTGAGAGTATTTATAGTGCAATTTTAATAGTCAAATTAGAGCCTGTATATTTTAATCGAAATTATGAATTACCGATTATTTGTCCCTCCCTTTTTTCACAATCTTCCTTATATTCATATCCATTACATTAATTAGTAATTGTTCTGAACATTATGGCTGCTTGAATTCCGGATCCTTATTATTATTATTACTATTATTATTACTATTACTATTATTACTATTATTACTATTATTATTATTACTACTACTACTACTACGCAAAGTGTTTTGGGCGGTAAGTTAAAATTGATAATTTTATTTTTATTAATAGTATAGATTACGTTGCAGTGAAATATATGTAATGTATTTGTTAGTATATACTATATATAATATATATACTACGTACCTAATACATGCAGTACATATATAACATTTGGGTTAATGTTGAGTTGGCATATAAATCAAACCAAATAATGAAAATGAAAATGAGAAAGTGGAAGCATGGAGAAAGTGAATCAATGCATGTGTTTACATGGAGAATGTGTAGAGGAAAATAAGGAAATGAATTGCATGGTCAAAGAACATAAAATGAGATTGTTACGTGATCGTGGGAAAATGAAGGGACGTGCGAAGCATGATGATCGTGGCAATATCCGTACATAAATCAAGGGATCAAGGGAAAATTCAACACTATAAATAGTCATTTTGATAATGAAGACATTGAAGTTTCAGAGATTCAAATATAGATATATAATCAGGAAGGTGCTGCGAAGAAACTTCAATATAGGGAAAGATTGGTGTACTATCCGGAGAAATCAGCTACAAGTTATATCAGTACAAACTGTCTTAAAATCCAGATTGGTTACAGTTTGTTTAATGGGTAGAATTAGTTCAAACTATACGTGCAACCTTTTCATAGAGTTGTTTTATAAGGTTAATGTTTAAATAGGTGGATGGTAGACCTAGTTTTGTAATTCGTTGAATCTTGTAATTGTAAAATTAGAACTAGCGGGTTGAGCTTAAGTGAAAATGTTTTTGGGCGTGGCCCCACAGATTAGGAGGTGTTCTCCAACTGCGTTATCAAATTCATACTTATTTTGGCGCTTCTTAAATTGCTTTATATCATATTACATATCTGCATTACATAATTACATATCTGCGTTATCAAATTCAGTCAGAATCACCCAAGTCTCAAAACTACAATTGCTCATGACCAAGTATGAAAGTTTGAGAATGGAAGGAACTGAGTCAGTATCTGAGTTCAATGTGAGGGTTAAAAACCTGGTAAACAGCGAACAAAACTTGGGTGATTCTGACTGGGCTAGCTGTTCTGCAGTTTGGAAATCTACGAGTGGCATTGTTGTGTTTATGGGATCCAACTTGATCTTGTGGATGGGTGTGCAAGAAACAACGCATTGTGGCCCGGTCTTCTACTGAGGCCTGAATATAAGGCTCTTGCTGATGTTACAGCGGCTGAAGTGGCTTGGGTGGTCTTGTTGCTGCGGGAGCTTGGTGTCTGCTCAATCTTTGTGTCCAAGTTGTGGTGTGACAATCTTGGAGCTACGAATATATGTGTTAATCTCGTATTTCATGCTAGGACGAAGCACATTGAGATTGATTATATATATCATTTTGTTCGAGATAAGGTGGCTTCGAGTGAATTACATATCAACTTCATTTCAACTAAAGACCAGCTCACTGGCATCTTCACCAAGCCCCTTTCGGCACCGCGGTTTGCATTTCTTTTTGTGACGATGCAACCTGCAGATTGTTGGTCCACCTTGAGCTTGAGGGAGAGTGTTAGGGCTCTAAAGTCTTAGGTGTATTGTGTTTCTTATTCCTATGTTTCTTATTGTATATATTACTATGTATCGTATCTGCTATATATATTTATTCCAGGATATACAAGTTCTCATCCACTCCCTCTCCAATTACTTGAGGAATTAACCCAGCTCGCCTCATGATTATTCCATGAAATGATAAATTTACTAGTTTGAATAATGAGGATTGATTAATCTGACGTGAATAGTTCGAGTAGTTACAAAGATAATATAAGACTAGACTACTAAACTAGAGTCCTAGTGTAACACAAACATATAAGTCCTAATACTCCCCCTCAAGCACAAGGTGAAGTAACATTGAGCTTGCTACGAAGAAACTCAAAACGTAGACTAGACAATGGTTTAGTAAAAATATCAGCCAGTTGATCCTTCGTTGAGATGAAATTAACCAGCAACTCCTTCTTCGAGACTTTATCACGAACGAAATGATAATCGATCTCCACGTGTTTCGTCCGAGCATGAAACACCGGATTAGCACATAAGTAAGTCGCACCAAGATTGTCACACCACAACCGAGGTGGCGATGACGGCGGCATCCCAAGCTCAGTCAGAAGAGAAACCAGCCACGTAACCTCAGCAGACACATCAGCCAAGGCTTTGTATTCAGCCTCAGTCGAAGAGCGAGCCACCGTGCGTTGCTTGCGACAGACCCAGGAAACCAAATTGCGACCCAAGAACACCGCAAAGCCACTGGTGGACTTGCGATCAGTCGGATCACCAGCCCAGTCAGAATCCGAAAAGGCATGAATATCTAATGAAGCGGACTTGGAGAGCTGCAAGCCAAAGTGTAATGTACCTTTAACATAGCGGAGAACACGCTTGAGCATCGCCCAATGCTCAGTAGTAGGAGCATGCATGTGCTGACACAGCTTGTTGACCGCAAAAGATAAATCCGGACGAGTCACGGTCAGATACTGCAATGCGCCAGCCAAACTGCGATAATGCGTGGGATCAGCATAAGGAGTAGAGACCCCGTCAACTACACGAGCCGAGGAGACCGGAGTTGCAAGCGCCTTACAGTCAACCATTCCAGCACGCTTCAGAATATCCGTCATATACCGCTGCTGAGACAAAAGAATACCATCTGGACCTGAAATAGTTTCAATGCCAAGAAAAAAAGACGGAGAACCCATGTCTCGAATCTTAAACTCAGTTCCCATCTTCGTAACCAGACTTGAAACCGAAGCAAGATCAGACCCCATGACAAGGATGTCATCAACATACACAAGCAGGTACAACCGAATGGCACCACGAGAATGGATAAACAGCGAGACATCGGTCTTGGAAGGAGTAAAGCTAACGGAAACAAGAAAGGCATGGAGGCGATCAAACCAAGCACGAGGAGCCTGCTTAAGACCATACAAACACCGCTGTAGCCGACAGACATGAGCAGGAGAATCCTTCGCTTCATAACCGGGAGGCTGCCGCATAAATACCGTCTCAGCTAAATGACCATTGAGAAATGCGTTGTGGACATCCAACTGCCGAATAAACCATCCACGTGACACAGCCAAAGAGAGTAGGAGACGCACGGTAGTCGGTTTGACCACCGGACTGAAAGTCTCGAAAAAATCTTGCCCGGCCACCTGGTTAAAACCTTTGGCCACCAACCGTGCCTTATGCCGCTCCACAGAGCCATCAGCCTTCCGTTTAGTACGGAAGACCCACTTGCAGCCGACAACATTCATACCAGGCTCAAAAGGCACCAACTCCCAGGTCTGATTCTGTAATAAAGCGTTGAATTCAAGATCCATGGCCTCACGCCACTCTGGATATTGAACCGCCTGTGAAAAACAAGTAGGCTCCGGAACAGCAGCCTGAGAGACCAATGCAACCATCTTAGACCCCTGAGAGCGACTACGTGTAGCCATCACATGAGTCCGAATCATAAGACGCTTAACACGACGCCCACGAGGAGCACGAACAACAGGCGGAGCCCGATCAGACACAGTACGAGACGAGGATGGCTCAGCAGGAACAGGAGGTGTGGGCACCGAAGGAGGCAGACACGGCGCTGGTAAAGCAGTAGGAGACTGCAAAGAGGGCACCGTCACACGCCCAACACCCCATGGCTCATCAACAGGAGCAGGAGCACCCTGCACAGAAACACCTGAAGCAAACGGATAAACAGTCTCATCGAATCGCACATGGCGACAGATAAAGACTTTGTTAGTATTCAAGTCCAAACAACGATAGCCACGAAACGAAGGAGGGTAACCAAGAAATACACAAGACGCAGAACGAAACTGTAACTTATTTTTATTGTAAGGACGCAACAGCGGAAAGCAAAGACAACCAAAGACCCTCAAGAATGAATAGGAAGGAGGAGAATGATGAACACGAAAATGCGGAATATCATTCTGTAAGACACGAGTAGGCATTTTATTAATCAGATAAACCGCAGTCTCGAAGGCATAGTCCCAGTACCGAGTTGGAACCGAGGCTTGTGCCATGAGGGCGAGACCGGTTTCAACTATATGGCGATGACGCCGCTCTACCCTACCGTTTTGCTCGTGAGTATAGGCACACGATTAACGATGATTAATACCAAGAGCAGATAAACGAGTGTGTAATTTTTTATATTCTCCCCCTAAATCCGACTGTATAGAGATAATTTTGCGATTAAAGGTACGTTCAACGAGACTATGAAAATGCTCAAAGATAGCATATAAATATGTTTTAGCACGCATAGGGAAACACCATACGTAACGAGTAAAGTCATCGACGAATAAAACAAAATACTTGTTACCAGTAGAAGAAAGAACGGGCGTTGGGCCCCAAATATCAGTATACAAGAGTTCTAAAACATGAGAAGTAGACGACTCAACTCGTGACAGAGGGAATCGAGAAGATTTCCCTAACTGACACGCTGGACAAATAGACAATAAATCACGAGTAATATTCGAACTAAGAGAACTAGAATGCAAAATTTGACGCAAGACAGGACCATGCGGATGACCCAGCCTATTATGCCAGACCGCGGATGAAACCCGAGCAACCAAGGCAGAAGGCGAACGAGGCAAGGAAACAGGCCGGGAGTAAAGACCACCCGACGCACGACCTTTATATAGAATCGCCTGTGTGGAACGATCCTTCACAACAAAACAGTCGGAATAAAATTCAAAGAAAACATTATTGTCTTTAGCAAATTTTTGAACAGACAATAAATTCGCAGACAGACCAGGAACATGTAATACGTTAGACAACTGAAACAAACGACTAAGAGTAGCTACCGAAGCAGAACCAATACCAACAATATCCATACCTGTACCATCACCGACCCGTAAAGAATCTGAGCCAGTATAATCCGCAGTAGTGGACATCAAAGAAGCCTCCGGAGTGGCATGAGCAGAAGCACCCGTATCCGGAAGCCAATGGTGCAGAGCCAGCGAATCACCGTCGGCCGAATAGGTGACATGCGCCTGAGGAGCCGGAGACGGCGTGTATCGCCAATAACAAGTCACAACAGAGTGACCGCCGGCGTTGCAGATTTGACACCGAACTCCACCGCGACTCCGGCCACGTCCACGCCCACGGTGACGACCACGACCACCGTTGCCGCCACGGGAAGAAGACTGCTGCTGTTGCGGCTGACTACCAGCGCGACCACCACGCTGAGCCGCCATGGCCACTGGAATCGCCGCTCCTCCATACTCATCGGCGCAAATAAATTCCTGAGCAGTGAGATAATCCGACAATTCTGTTAACGTCACCGGAGCACCACGCGTCAAGCCAGCAACAAAAGGTCGGAATTCCGGTCGGAGGCCCCGAAAGACGTAAAGATTTTGATCGTCTAACGAAACCGGCCGACCGGCCAAGGCAAGATCTTCAACCAGAATCCTTGCTCGCCCAAGGTAGTCAGTGATCGACGCATCCCCCTGCCGGAGCGCCTGGAACTGGGTAAGCAAGCTGAGAGCCCGCGTTCTCGTCGACGAACCAAGCGACTGCTCAAGAGCAATCCACAGCAGCCGCGACATCTGTTTCCCAATGGCATGGTGCATGACATCCTCGGAGAGCGAAGAGATCAGCAAGGAGAGGACTGCCTGATCCTGCCGCAACCAAGCCGCCCTTGCCTGAGACGCCTCCAACACAGCAGCAGCAGAATCACCAGTCGACGTCGCAGCCGCCCTCGCCTAAGAAGCTTCCGCCGCAGTAGCAGTGGAACTGCCAGTCGATGCCACATCGGCATGATCAGCCGGCGAGACACCAGCCGAACCAGCAACTCGCTGCGCAGGAACGACGGGGCACGTAATGGTTCCATCAACGTACCCCAGCAACTCTTGGCCACGCAAAAAAGGCACCATCTGTGTTCTCCAGAACAAGTAATTTCGGGAAGACAATTTTAACGAGACGAAGTGGTGAGCAGATGAGAGAGAGGTATGAACCGGAGGTGGTGGATTGAACATGGTCGCATCGGTAACAGTCCGTTCGGAAGAAGCGGGAACAGATCCGTCAACAGAACCGATAGCTGCCATGTCAAAAACCTGAAAAGCAACTGATACCAAATGAGGATTGATTAATCTGACGTGAATAGTTCGAGTAGTTACAAAGATAATATAAGACTAGACTACTAAACTAGAGTCCTAGTGTAACACAAACATATAAGTCCTAATATGAATTAGTGAGAGTAGTTTCTGTGCCATTTTGGCAGAAAGAAATTAAATCTCGGCCAAAGGGCACACAACAACACTGACTTCAACTTCTTTTGCATATATTAATTCTATATTTTCATTCTCAAAAAAAAATTCTATATTTTCGTTCTTTATTCTTTTATTAATCCCATGCCTACTTTGATTTAATTAAAGTTTCACTTTCTTCATTATGAGTTCTTTTTTTTCATGGTTTATCCATTCATCAATTTATGTAGCAGGATTTTTACTTAAGTATTCATCAAGTTTAATTTGAATATTTTTAATCCATAGTGATCAATGTTATTATTATTTTCTTTTGAGTACTACTGACTCAGTCTATCTGTTCATAGCTACTTTCTCAACCTACTGAAGCACAACGAGTCCACTGAGGCTCGAACTCACTCCCATCATCCATGTGAGAGTGTTAATCAGGACACCGGATGCCACTTGACCACAAGGTCTTTGGCCATAGTGATCAATATATGTGTTATTGATCTTATAAAGTTTAATTTAATGACATATTTAATTAATGGCAAAAACTTGTGTGAGACCGTCTCACCATGAGTCGGGTCGGGTCGGGTCAACATGCAAATGTGACACTTATATGCAAAAATGCCATACTTATATGCTCAAATGTAATAATAATCAAGAATAAAATTTTTGTTACTTATTATGGTAAATGTAATACTTTTAAGGGAAAATACAATACTTTTACATTTCGATTTAAAAGTATTACATTTTTCCTCAAAAGTTTAATATTTGCCCTTATAAGTGAGAGGTACTTGTCAACATTACTTATTGTGAAAAATGTACTACTTTTTCTCTTATAAGTAACAAAAATTGTATTTTTGATTAGTGTTATATTTGAGCATATATAGAAGTGTGAGATTTGCACATATAAGTATGACATTTGCATGGTGATTTGACCCGACCCGACCCGTCTCACGAATAAGGATCCGTGAGACGGTCTCACACAAGTGTGACCCTTCATTAATTAATTTGGTGTACATGCATGGTGATTTTATATAATAGCATCTTATAATATTACCGTTAATTAGTTGAAAATATCATGAAATACAAACATAATTAAATTCATGCAAGAATGTTAAATAATCGCTAGAATTAACTGATTAAAAATGAGGATCAATGTCTAGTCTTCCAAGTGATGCTCACATCGAATTTGATCCCCAAACTTTTCATGTATTTGTTTTCACCAATTGTATGTATTATGTGAAAATTTGTACAACAATTAGTAGACATTGTTGTCAGATACATACTGTCAAGACCAAGTCCTCAATCCTAAAGACAACTTCCATCATCCATGACTACAATAGAGCGACCAATAAGAATTAGTCTCTAAATTAGGAAAAAAAATTTATTATTTGGAATATTAGGCATATATCATGCAAAATCCAAAGTCAATATATAGAGCAACCAATGGCAATTATTTATATTCTAACCCATTATTATTTTAATTGATAAATTAAAAAAATACTATAGATTTGCTAGTTTAAGATAATATAGAAATCGTCTCCCCTAAAACGATAAATAATGAAAAAGACTACTCCGATCCGTATCATTTTAAAGGTAATTACATGTGGTTGCTTGTTGTATATACATGCTTATGCATATATGGACTCTGTTTGATATGTCTAACTGAAATGTTAGGTGAAAGTTGAAAGTTAAAAGATTAGTAGCTAATAAGCTAATTAATTGAAATTAAGTGTGTGATAAAATTATTTGTTAAATTAAATGATAAGTGTAAAATGACATAAAATGATAAATTAAGATATTAGGATTTGATTAATGAATAGTAGATTGTGTCTTTTTTTTTCTATTTTTTCTATTTTTTTTGTAAATTAATAACGATTAAAAAAAAAAGAAGTTTAAAAGCGGTTTGCTTATTTTGAAACACTAATTGGGTAGTGTTTCAAAATAAGCTACGGAGTATTATTTTAAACATCTTATGTTTTATTAAACTGAGCTTATAATTTATTTGTAACTTAAAATACAGTATAAGCTCTACCAAATAGAGCCATGGTGATATTTGTTTGTTGGGAAGATAAAAGAAATTTTGTGAATTTTTATTCATTTATAGATAGGACAGCATACAAAACTAACTAAATTGTCACAATTAAATTCCCTAGCTAAACATTGGCATCATTCATCAATGCAAGTTGGTGGGTCTAATGGCAACTTATAATATGGACCATGATTTACATTTTAATGTAAATCACTAATAATTTTTTTTTAATTTATTGAAAACTTGTTAGTATTGTACTGAAGGTTTATTTTTAGACAATATACTTAAAAATAACATCCAGTACAATAAAGATGAACCTCCAATAAAATAAACATTTAATATATATATTAAACATGAAATTTATGTCAATTCAATAATCTACCTAATAAGTTAATGATGGTCCATAATATAATGTTTGTGATCTAGTCATACCAAAATATTAGAATAATTATAGAATTGACTTCTCTACTGATGTTCCTTTTCAATAAATTAAATAAGATATGAAGGCTATGGAGATTTTTTCCGACTCTCAAAGTTGACTCGATCAATGTGATTATCCATTCTACCAATATAATTAGGCCATCCCGAATGTCAATTTATTATTATTATTATTATTATTATTATTATTATTATTATTATTATTAATCTTTTAATTTTTTTTTGAGTTAATACACAATTTAGTCTTGACTATAATGATTTTTCTAAATTTAATCTTAAATGACTTTTGGTGCTTAATTTGGTCCTAGCGTTCGATGGTTTTACCTAATTGAGTCATATGTTGGATAGTTTTGTATTTTTTCCACTTAAATACCCAATTTAGTCATCGACAATAGTGGTTTTACCCAATAATTTAGTCCTTGACTATTGTAATGTTTCTCGATTTAGTCATTGATTCTAATAGTCAATAAAGGCAAAGAAGTCAATTAGGTAATACCATCAAATTCAGGACCTAATTAAGCACCAAAAGTCATTTAAGACTAAATTGAGAAAAACCACTATAATTATGACTAAACTAGGTTTTTTTTTTTTAACGAAATTGCAAGTTTGGCAAGTCTTGCCAACAGAAGGTCGTATGTTATAGTCTCATTTCAATCAAGGATATTGGCATAAACATATTGAACAAATACTATGTATAAGTCAGATTGTAGTCACCCAAAAAAGTCTTGCAAACTAATTTTTACAAGTTTTTGGCATACTTTTTAAAATTTTTTAACCTTTTTTATTTAATTATAATTTTAGTTATTACTACTACTGCTGCTACTATTACTGCTATTACTACTACTGCTACTGCTACTGCTACTGCTACTATTTTATTTATGTACGGAAAAGGTGAAAATATGAGGATTGATGAGACAACTCACAATTTACCTACTTTAAACAAAAAATATGAGATTTAAAATTAGCTTGACATAAGCTACTATTATATTACTGCTATTACTACTACTGCTACTGTTACTATTTTATTTATGTACGGAAAAGGTGAAAATATGAGGATTGATGAAGATAAACAAAGCTTATCATGCATACTACCCACCATAAGGAGTTAATACTCTTTTGAAAGTATCAATTTTTAATATGAAAGTGTACACTCACATAAAATGATAAATTTAAAAAAAAAAAAAAAACGATAACATTTTAATTTTTGTTTTTGAATTACATGTTAAGAAAAAACGATAACATTTTAACATTGTTATTGTATGTTCATGCATGTACATGATCTTAAACTACAATTGCTACTTATTATTTATTTATCTTCTTATATATTCTCTCAAATACTGAAGCTAAAGTCCGTGTAGGCTAATTTATTTATCTCTTGAGACTTGACTTGGTCATGGCAAAATATTAGAATGGAGCCTAAGTCATCACTAGAGAGGTTACAAGTTACAACATGTCCTTTTTGGTAGTTGGCCTGGACAAAAAACTTAAATGTAATAAATGAAGGATCCAAGCACGACTTTCATTTTATTATTGTTGACCAGTCACTAAATTCTTAACTAAATGTTAAAAACTTAAATTCAATCTAATTTTTAAAAAAGTTCTAATGTCAAATACTAAATCCTCTTTTTGGTCATGACCTCTCATATGGGAAAGTCACTACTTTGCCATCTGAGCACAAGGTACTTGACAAATCCTTTTTTTTGTTAAAATTTTGAAAAGAGTTAATTTCATTTTTGGTCTTAGATTTATAGGTGACAATCCACTTTTAGTCCCTTTTTATTAAAATAACCACTTTTGGTCCTAATATTATTGTGGCACGACTAATTTTGGTCCCCAGCAACAAAATCGTTGAAATATCGTTAAATACAAAGACATTTCAATCACTTTTATACAGAGTATGTTGAACCGCTATATATTTTATGTTTAATTTTTTGAAAACATTCATAATTGAAGACCGAAATGTCAATGTATTTAACGATATTTAAACTGATTTGTTGATAAAGGACCAAAATTGGTCATGCCACAATAATACTAGGACCAAAAGTGGATGCTCTAATAAAAAAGAACTAAAAGTTGATTGTCACCTATAAATCTAGGAGCAAAAATGGAATTAACTCAATTTGAAAATAATTAAATTTATATGGTGAATAATGGTCATAACGGACTACTAAAAGAAATGTCATTTTTCCTCGAGCTAATGATCCTCAAAGCTTTGATACTATTCCCAACCAATCGTTATACCCTGCACCACAGTGCACATAGCAATGTGCACCACGTACGTAAAACGACGTCGTTTCGGTGTTAGTAGACGCGGACGCGAATGACTCAGGGAATTCATTATCTATAATACACATAATCATTATCTATAATACACAGAACGTTTGCCTAGAATACACAGAATGTTTGCCCAGAATACACAGAATATTGACACAAAATACACAGATGTTAGTGGACGCGAATGACTCCAGGGAATTCACTATCTATAATACACATAATCATTATATAGAATACACAGAACGTTTGACTAGAATACACAGAATGTTTGCCCATAATACACAGAATATTGACGCAAAATACACAAAACTCATCCTCCTAACATTCAAATGCACAAATACATCACAACTTGTGTTAATAACATGAATACACATAATATTTACACAAAATACACAGAACTCATCCTCCTAAACATTCGAATGCACAAACACATCACAACATGTGTTACTAACATGAAATCACAACATGTGTTACTAACATGAATACACATAACGGTTGCCTATAATACACAGAACGGTTGCCTAGAATACACAAAATGATTGCCTGGAATACACAGAATATTAACATAAATACAGAGACCGGCCGAAACGGGAAACATGTCCAAAAAAAACGGACGATTAGTTTACAATGCTCAAAACGACGTCGTTTAGATACGTGGTGCACATTGCTATGTGCACTGTGGTGCACAGTATAATTTGCCATTCGCAACACCAAAAGCTAGCACTGCTTCTCATTACAAATTGATATAACTTACTCATATTTATAATTGTTGGAGAGGAAACCCAACACAAAAAACAAAAAACAAAAAAAAAAAAAAAGGAGATAGAAAATTTGAGAAAACAAAATAGAAAATTTAAAACTACAGAGTACAGAGTATTATGCTCACGTTGTAATTTTTTTATTTAAAAAATTGAGAATACAGAATATAAAATTTGAGAATTTAATTAATTAACCAAGATTTCTTTTGGAGTGGAACATAAATCAAATCGTCATAATTAAATTATATAAG
>CM008343.1:21641950-21652976 GCA_002525835.2 Ipomoea batatas
CTCCATCTGCTATGCCTTCTAAGCACCTCCTGAGTAACTTGTAGACTGCTCCAGGTGAATGATGGATTGCAACCCCTGCCCATTATCATATATCATATATTTGTATTATGAAAGAAAAAAATTCCACTTTTGATTCTTACTATTATACATGAACAGATTTGGTTCTTCACTATTAAAATTTTTTAATTAGGTTTATGTTTATGTAACTTATACCACATTTTATTTTGTCGTTCAATTTTTCTATCAACTATTGTTGAAAGTGCTTATTTCAAAAGGAGCACTATATTTGCTTCTTCTAAAAGAACACTGCATTTGCTTCTTTGTGAAGGAGCACATATGATAATAGTTGGTAATGAAATTGAATGGTAGGACAAAAAATGATACAAATTACATATCCTTGCAACTAATTATAAAATTTTAATAGTAAAAGACTAAATGTGATTCATGTAAAATAGTCGGAGTATCAAAAGTGAAATTTATTCAATATGAAATGTAACTCAATTTTAATTCCTTGATTGCGTAATTTCACAAAAGCAAAATTACCAATATAACTTTTAAAAATAATTATTCTTGACAAATTACATAAGGCAGTAACAATGTTTCTCTTTTGCAGTTTAATTAAAAAATTTGAGTTCTTAACTTTGGCATTCCTAAACAATCCTTCTCTAACACAATATATAGAAGTTTATAGTAAACTCCTCACAACTCAATTGTATGAATATGATGCATTCGTTGGGAAAATATACCAACGACACAGGGCAGCTCATAAGGCTGCTTTATAAGCTATTTATAATTGTTTTTGAATTCCTTATTGTTATCTTTCCCCTATTTTTATGCTTGTTACCGTTTATTACAGTTCTCCTTTTAGTATTTAAAGCTTAGGTTTTAGAGGATTTTCACGAGACAATTGTGATTTGAATTAATGAAATCTGGGAGAGCAAGAACTCCAAAACTTCTTCAGCTTTGCTTTCTTATTCTTGTTTTCACAGTAGCAATCATAGGTAGAAAAAGCTCTAAAACTTCCCTCATTCTCCCCCAGCTAGGCTCTCCAGCCATGTACATCGCCCAGTGACGCGTTCTCATGCCTCTAATCACACAACAAATTTGGTATCAGAGCCTGACGTCATGAGCGATTACGCCTCAACCGAATTGGTCCAAGCTCTACAAGCTACTGTCGCAGCTATGCAGACGGAGCAAGGTGAGATCTGGTAGATGCTCCGGCAGCTGCTGGCCAGAAAAGGACCAGCAACTGACGACTCTAGCAACCAAAACGGGAGTCGTCCTCCGCCCGAGGATGCGCTAACAGTAAGGTCGCCGGCCACCCCTTCCGCGATCACGCTGAAGTTCGCCCGATTGGAGTTCCCACGTTGCGATGGGCGTGAGGATCCGACGGTCTGGCTCCATCGTTGCGAGCAATTCTTCAAGGCGCAGAGCACCCTAGTTGGTGAGTTCGTGAGCTTGGTTGCGTTCCATCTTACCGGAGTGGCGCAATCGTGGCATCTTCGCCTGGAGTTGGAGGAACCTGCCATGTCGTGGAAGCAGTTCAAGCAGAGATGCTACCTCCGCTTTGGCCTTGGTCTTCGGGGAAACACCCTCACCAGCATTCGTCAACATGGTCGTCCGGTGGAGGAATACTCCAACAAGTTTCAGGAGACTCTCGTCCGCACCACAACAGTTTGCCAAGACCAAGAGGTGGACCTCTACACCGCTGGCCTCGATGAATGGTTGCGCATCGACGTCGAGAACGTGCATCATATCAACCTGGATGTCGCGATGAATCTTGCCCGATCCTTTTCGCGTAGACAACACTGGTTTTCGCCCTCAAGAGCGGCTAACCCTTATTTCCCCCCTTCCTCCTTCGCAGGTGGGTCGCACCAGTCCAGTCGCAACTGTCCGCACACCACGCTCCACGACCTAGGTAGTCGCAGTCGCCGACGATTTCTGTCGCGAGTTCGGCTCCCCTGCGCACTCCCAACCGTGATTCTATGGAGGAACGAGAGGCGCTGGTCCGTCGAGCAACCCGCCTCTTGAGCGTCGACTTCCTCGAAACGAGTACCAACGGAGACGCGCCAATGGGCTCTGCTTCCACTATGATGAGAGGTGGACTCTAGCGCATAATTACCGACACATATTCTTGTTGGTGATTGACGACATCGCGCCTCCCTCTGCTGATGGTGACCTTTTCGTTCCAGACCAATCGAAGTTGGACCACACAGATTTGGAGCGACTAGAGATATCCCTACACGCTATCACGGACACAGGAAATGGCAATACTATGCGTGTGAACCTGCTGTTAAATAATAGACCAATCACTGCTTTAATTGACTCTGGAAGTGCCCACAATTTTTTGGACTCTGTAACGGCTAAGCGATTGGGGTTAATTATTCGCAGCTGCCCGTTTTTACAGGTGGTGGTGGCAAATGGTGAAAGAGTCACGGGACTTGGAATTTGCGAGGATGTCCAACTTCAAAAAGACTCCAATTCTTTTCCTGTTAATTTATTTGTTATTTCGTTAGTAGGTTTCGAAATTGTATTAGGTGTGCATTGGCTTCGCACTTTGGGTGCGATTCTGTGGGATTTTACCGCTTTAACAATGACCTTTATGTATGGCAACCGGCCCGTAACGTGGCAAGGGGAACAAGTTCCCTCCGGTCGTTTGCTCAATGCTCTACAACCCCAAGTGAGTATTTCTAATGCATTGGAGCACATCCTGACTGATTACTCTGACCTTTTTCAGGAACCTTCGGCACTACCGCCCAGGAGCCAATGCGATCACCGCATTACGTTGGTTACGAGCGCGGACCTAGTGTCCGTTCGCCCCTATCGCTATCCATAGGCGCAAAAAGATGAAATCGAGTGCCAATGTGATTCCATGATGGCCATTGGAATCAGGCTCAACCAATCGGCATATTCTTCACCTTTGTTGTTGGTGCTCAAGCAGGACCGCACTTGGCGTTTCTATATCGACTACCGTGAACTAAACGCCAAAACGGTGAAGGACAAGTTCCCGGGACACATTTCTGTGCCAATGCGACTACTGTGACGAGCTGTTAGATGAATTACACGGGACACGTTTTTTCATGAAGTTGAATTTACGGTTCGAGTACCACCAAATCCGGATGCATACCGACGACATCGAGAAAATAGCATTTCGGACACATCACGGGCATTCTCAATTCCTAGTGATGCCATTCGGTCTTTGCAATGCTCCATCTACCCTCCAGGCGCTGATGAACGAGGTTTTTCGCTCCGTCCTTTGTAAGTTTGTTTTAGTTTTTTTTTACGATATTTTGATTTATAGCAGGTCATGGGCGGAACACATTTCTCACGTCAAGACGGTTTTTAACCTTTTGCGCCAACATAATTTGTTGGTCAAACGATCAAAGTGTTCATTTGGCGAAGACAAGGTTTGTTATCTCGGCCACGCTATAAATGCGGATAGCGCTTCTATGGATCTAACCAAGGTCCAGTCTGTTCTAGACTAGCCATAGATCCAATCCGTAAAGGGCCTATGGGGTTTTCTAGGACTCGCGCAGTTCTACCGTAAGTTTATCAAAGACTTTGGTCTAATTGCTGCATCCTTAACTTCACTACTCCGGAAGCACAGTTTCCTATGGACAGACGAGGCAACATCGGCGTTTAAAAAACTCAAAGTTTCCCTAACCACGGCTCTAGTATTATAGCTTCCAGACTTTTCCAAGTCGTTCGTCGTCGAATGTGATGCTTCGGGTGTTGGAGTCGGTGTCGTCCTGCACCAAGACAAACACCCGGTGGCCTTCTTCAGTCAACAACTTTCCACTCAACATCATAAACTCGCTTCTTATGAACAAGAACTGATTGGGCTATCTCAAGCTATTCACCATTGGAGACACTATTTATGGGGTCGCCATTTCACCATGCGAACTGATCATTATAGCCTAAAATTCTTGTTGTAACAACGCCTCACGACGTCGCCCCAACATCATTGGATTAGTAAACTCTTGGGCTACGACTTTGAAGTCGAGTTCCATGCGGGTAATCTTAATACCGTAGCGGACGCACTATCTTGTCGGGATGAGGAATCTTCTACTCTCATTGCACTTTCGACCCTGGTCTCAACAATCCTTGATTCTATCCAGAGTGAACTCGCGACTTCAAATACCGCTCGCACCTTGATGGACAAAATCCGGGATGGCACCGAAGGACTGCATTGGTGTTGAATGGCGGTCTGATCCGTTATAAAGGTAGGCTTTTTATTCTTCCACAATCTCCGCTAATTTCTATTATCTTTTCAGGCTTTCACGACACTTTGCACGAGGGAGCCCAAAAGACAATCTTTCGCCTTTCCTGCGAATTTTTCTGGACCGGAATGCGTAGGGGTGTTCACGAGTTCGTGAGGAACTGCCCCACTTGTCAACGTTGCAAATGGGAAAACTTACATCCCGCAGGCCTACTCCAGCCAGGCAGCCATTACCAATCCCATTGCTTGTCTGGAACGACTTCTCGATTGACTTCATTGACGGCTTGCTGAAGGTCCACAACAAATTGGTAATCCTCTATGTGGTCGACCAACTTTCCAAGTCGGCGCACTTCATCCCCATCGGTCGCCCCTATACCACAACTTCGGTTGCGAGTGTGTTTTTTGCCAACGTGGTCAAGCTTCACGGAATACCAAAAACCATTGTCAGTGATAGGGACATGACATTCACGAGTTCGTTTTGGAAGGAATTGTTCCGCCTCAGCGGGACTACCTTGTCATTTTCCTCGTCGTATCACCCGCAGTTGGACGGTCAAACCGAAGTGACTAATCGCACGATTGCCATGTACCTGCGTTGTTTAGTGGGCGACTGCTTGCATAAGTGGATGACTATCTCCCCTGGGCTGAATATTGCTACAACACCTCTTACCACTCGGCTCTTTAGACTACCCCATTCCGCGTTATCTACAGCCGCGACCCTCCGCGTCTCTTATCCTATGAACCTGGAGCTTCCAAACTTGACGGAGTCGATGTTCCGCTTCAAGATCGAGATTCGTTGTTGGCATTAATTCGTGATCATCTCCAGGCTGCTCAGATACATATGACTAAGTTTTACAACAAGACACACCGCCATGTTGAGTTCTTTGTAGGTCATTGGGTTTGGCTTCGTCTCCATCACTATCGCCAGCTCTCCATCAATCGTCGAGTGTTCCACAAGCTGTTGTCGAAGGTTTTTGGTCTCTTCTGCGTCACTAAATGTGTGGGGGATGTTGCATACCAGCTTGCGCTTCCGTTTTCGAGCCAAATTCACGATGTTTTTCAAGTGTCCCTGTTGAAGCCTTACCAATGTACGCCCCGACTTCCGCCCCCGAACTTTCCCTGTTGCATGATGGGAGGGTTTTACTACGACTAGGGGTCGTGTCTAAGTCTCGGCTGAACCGAGGTGTCAGGGAAGTCTTAGTCCATTGGGTCGGTGCTGCTCCTGAAAACGCTTCCTGGGAGCGCTTGGGTGAGTTTCGGTTGATGTTTCCCGACTTCAAGCTTGAGGACAAGCTTGTTGACTTGGAGGGGTGTGATGATGCATTCGTTGGGAAAGCATACCAACAACACAGGGCAGCTCATAAGCCTGCTTCATAAGCTATTTATAATTGTTTTTGAATTCCTTATTGTTATATTTCCCCTATTTTTATGCTTGTTACCGTTTATTACAGTTGCCCCTTTTAGTATTTAAAGCTTAGGTTTTAGAGGTTTTTCACGAGACAATTGTGATTTGAATTAATGAAATCTGGGAGAAGAAGAACTTCAAAATTTCTTAAGGTTTGCATTCTTATTCTTGTTTTCACAGTAGCAATTATAGGCAGAAAAAGCTCTAAAACTTCCCCCATTCCCCCGGTTAGGCCCTCCAACCCTGTACATCGCCCAGTGACGCATTCCCAGGCCTCTAATCACACAACAGAATAATATTTGTGTTAATATTTATATTTTTTATTTAGTTAATATGTGTGGTCTAGAATAGCTTAACTTAGCTTCCTATTATACATGAGAGTTTTGTGTCTCCTTAGTCATATAAGACTGTGTTATTCTATTGTGTTTGAATTAATGAATTACTGATAGTCTCATCTGGTTTTAGTTAGCGTTATGACTCCTATTTTCCTCTCCCAAACAAACGATGTCCACCAATTCATCTTAGAGCACGGTGACTACCGCCACAGTCATTACTCCGACGAACACCACTAATCCCCTATCGGTCGCACACCATTTCGTATCAATCAAATTAACCTCCCATCATTTTTTGTTCTTGTGTACCCAGCTCGTACCCTTTCTCAGAGGCCTGGGTTTCCTCGACTTCGTGGACGGCGACAACCCGAGCCCACTAGCGACCATCCACACAGCTTCAGCATCCGGCGCGACCACAGCCACCATGAAGGCAAACCCTGTGTACTCGGCTTGGGTGTAACAGGATCAATCGATCCTGTCATTGTTGATTTCCTCGCTCATGGATGAGGTAATGTACCTTGTCGTGGGTCGCGATACCTCTAGAGACTTGTGGTTGGCCATCACGGCGGCGCTCGGTTAGTCTACGTGAGCCAGATGCCTTAATCTTCTAGGGTAATTCCAGAGTCTCTGCCAAGGAAATAGCTCGCCGGCGGAATATCTTGGTAGGGTGCAATTGCTCGTGGAGGATCTTGTGTTGGCCGGACATCCAGTCTTGTTAGACGAACAAAACCTGTACGTCTTCCGAGGGCTACGTCCAGAGTTTCGATCCATAGCGGCATCTCTTACCGTCTCCGGTACTCCTGTCACAATTCCGCAACTAGCAGATTTTTTGCAGGCCTAGGAGTTTATCTTCTCCGATGAGTTCTCGTCAAAATCCGGCGTGGTTGTAGGTGCATCCCTGACGGTGATGTTCACTGGCAGAGGAAGGCGACAGAACGGCGATGGCGGTCGCGGCGGATAGTTCGCTGGTCAGAGGGGCGGTCGGCATGGTCGTGGGAGGAACGGTCGTTGACAAGGGCGCGGTAATAGTTCGCGATATCAGATATGCCGCTCGCATGGATACATAGCAGTATACTGCTACAAGCATTACACCACTCACCCGCTAGCGTAGGTGAACGTGGCTGTGGGCGGTGATGCTGTTCCTCCCACCGTCGTCGATGCATGGTATCCGGATACAGGTGCTACGGTGCATGCAACTCCTGACTCGTCAATATGGCAAACTCTGATGATTACACTGGCGGTGATGTGTTGCATGTGGGAGATGGTGCAGGTCTAAGTATTTCTAGTGTGGGTCGTGCAACATTTCCTACTATGTCAAAATCTCTTTGTTTAACTAATATCTTACATGTTCCAAATCTGTCAGTTCCACTGTTATTTGTACATCGTTTTACTAATGAAAATGATGTTTTTTTTTTTTAATTTCATAAAACTTTCTTTGTCGTGAAGGACTGCACCACCAAGACAATCGATTGCATAAAACGTTTGAAAAGCTTGGGATTGTGCATAGGCAATCATGTGCCTACACACTTGAACAAAACGGCCGAGTTAAGCACCGCAATCGGCATGTCGTTGAAACCGGGCTGGCCCTATTGGCCGAAAGTTTGGTCCCACTTAAGTATTGGGACTATGGCTTTGAAACTGCTACCTATCTAATCAATTGTCTCCCCTCGTCTGCCTTACAATTTGAAAGTCCACACTTCCGCCTATATAACACGCCACCCACATATACCTTTCTCCGCGTCTTTGGGTGCCGATGCTACCCCTATCTTAGGCCATATAATTGGCACAAGGTAGAGTTTCGGTCTGCACCCTGTGTCTTCTTAGGTTATCCACCGTCTTTTAGGGGTTACCGTTGCATGGATCTCACCACTTGGAAGATCTTTATCTGCTTTGATGAAACCGTGTTTCCCTTTGTAGAATTGTCTTAACATGGAAAGTTACAACAACCAGACCCTACTACCCCGTGGGGGACTAGTCCAGTGTTATGTTAACAGGCACCTACACCGATCCAACCTGAACAACCCCTGGCTCAAGCCTCACCGCTCTTAGCATTGGAAGGGCCAATGAATCAGACAATTACTCGGGCTCGGGCGGTTCGTACTCAGCCGCAAGAACGGGGACATACAATGCGGTTACGCCACATGACTCGTGGCACGAGCGAACCATTTTATGCCCTTACTACATCAGTTGACCCAACCTGCTATTCTCAAGCAGTAGGGCACTTACAGTGGCGTGAGGCCATGGACCAGGAGTTCAATGCTTGTCTTCATAACAACACATGGCAGCTAGTACCGGCCAAACCTCACATGAACATCATTGGTTGCAAGTGGGTTTATCGCACGAAACATAAGGTCGATGGGTCGATTGAGCGCTATAAAGCCCGCCTGGTGGCCAAGGGGTTTAACCAGGTGGCTTGTGAGGATTTTTTTGACACATTTAGTCCTGTGGTCAAATCGACTACGGTGTGCATGTTATTTTCTCTTGCAGTTTCAAACAAGTGGACTCTTCGACAGTTGGATGCCCATAATGCATTTCTCAACGGGCACTTATCAGAAATAGTATTTATGAAATAACCTCCCGGGAATGAGGACCCCATGCACCTGGACTATGTTTGCCACCTACAGCGGTCGCTATATGGGCTCAAGCAAGCACCACGGGCTTGGTTCAAGCGCATGCATGATTTTTTGCTGTCTACAGGCTTCCTGGCGTCAAAGACTAATGTTTCATTGTTCCATTATTCTGATGGCACCTCGAGAGTTTTCCTATTAGTCTATGTGGATGACATCATCATGATGGGCAATGATTCCCTGTTGATTGATAGCCTATTGTTCCACTTATCGTCCACTTTCAAGATTAGGGACTTGGGCTAACCGGCGTTCTTCCTTGGCATTGAAACTTTGTGTGTGGATGAAGGGTTTGTCTTGTCTCAGCGTCGTTATATGGTTGACATTCTGACTCGCACAAGTATGACTGATTTCAAGTCTTTAGCCACTCGAGATGCGGTCACTCAGGCCGTCTCGCCATCTGCAAACCTGTTTGAGAACCCCACACAATACCGTCGAATAGTTGTGGCTCTACAGTATCTAACAATCACTTGGCCTGACTTATCCTACGCAGTCAACCGTTTGTGTCAATTCATGCATTCGGCGACCGATGATCACTGGGGCCTGCTCAAGCGTGTGTTGTGTTATGTCAAAGGTACCTTGAACTACGGATTACGCCTGTCTACGTCGTCATCCTCGAACACTCATGCCTTTTCAGACTCAAACTAGGCCGGGTGTCTGGTGGACAGGAAGTCAACTAGTGGATATACAGTTTTTTTCGGGACAAATCTCATCTCCTAGCTCTCTCGCAAGCAACGCACTGTGGCCCACTCTTCGACAGTGGTAGAATACAAAGGGCTCGCCGATGTGGCAGCTAAGGTAACTTGGATTATTTTGCTATTAACAGAACTGGGCCTTCACTCGAGCAATTCTATGACTCTATGGCGCGACAATCTCGGGGCTACAGTAAAAGGAAACAAAAGGTCATGTATTGGCGGATAGCATTTTAGGAATTAACAAAACCAAGATAACAAAAAACCAATGTATTGCCAGCAACAGTAAAAAAAAAAGAAAAAAAGAAAGAAAAATAAGAAGAAAGAGTCAAAAGTCACGTATGGCAGCAACTTTTCTGCCAAATGGCAGAAAAGCTGCCATTTAGCAAACTTGCTACAGTAGCAAGTTTGCTAAATGGCGTGGCAATCATCTAAATAAAAAAACAATTTTTTCTTTGCCACAGCCTCACAACAAATTCAATTCTACTCTGCGAGGGGAGTTTTTTAATATTCATAATCTTGGCTGGTCTACATTATGGAATCTGCCTATCCCACCAAAGATTAAAATTTTTGCATGGTAAGCCCTATCAAATATTCTTCCAACCGTGGACAATCTGAGGGTTAGAAGAGTTATCATCGATCATGGTTGCTCCCTTTGTCCTGACCAACAAGAATTGGTGCCTCACCTTTTCTTACACTGTGAGTATGTCAACAATTGTTGGAGAGATTTTGGTGATATTGGGGTCCATGGCAATGAAAACTTTCACGAGTGGATTAGTTGCATTCTATCAACCATGGACACACCCTCCTTGTGCCTCTTTTTTTTTTCTGTAGCTTTGGAGCATTTGGAAGGAGAGGAACAATAGAATATGGAAGGGGATCAAAGCAATTCATGGGAGTATCTTGGAGGAAGCTAAAGGTTTTTTGATGGCCTGGCAAAGCATTCACCAATGCCTAGTGTCACCGGCCGGCTCTAATGTTACTGCTAATTGCTAAATGGGAGAAGCCTCCCCCTGGGTGGTTGAAATTAAATTCTGATGCAGACCTTAACTCTTCAACTAGGATTACTACCAGTGGGTGTGTGCTAAGAGACTCTAATGGTAAGTTTGTGGCAGCAAGATCAGTACAAAGACCCGGAATTTTACTTGTTAAGAATGCTGAAGCTGTGGCTCTCAGGGATGCAATCCGATGGGCGGGTGTTACGGCAGTTCAGGTGGAATTTGATTCTCAGTTGGTAGCGCAGGGTCTATTGCAATCAAACGATAATTTTTCATTTGATCTTATTGTGAAAGACATTCATGAAATAGCTAGTACTATCCCTAGTATTAGTTTTAAATTTGTTAAGCGATCTGCGAATTCGGTTGTCCATTTGTTAGCTAGGGACGCCGTGTTCAAAGCTGGTTGCAGGGAATGAGATTTCCTTCCTCCTCCCTTTGTTCTTGATGTACTTTTGGCTGAGGCCTCGGAGTAATGAATTTGCTTTCTTTCAAAAAAAAAAGAATTGCTACATATAATCACTAAAAATTTTTTACATCAACTTTACAATTGGGAAAAAATTACCGTAACCGAATTCAAAATAAAATTTAGAGAAAAAAAAACTAAAAGCCTCTTTTTGAGTACTATTAACTCTGTAATTGGGTGTCACTAGATCCGAAGGTCTTTGACAGGGACGGACCCAGGATTATAGACTGAGGGGGGCCAATTAGAGACTTAGAGTGAACTGTTAAATGCATTAATATTCGTTTAATATATATCAG
>CM008343.1:21666639-21691108 GCA_002525835.2 Ipomoea batatas
TATCTTTAGCCAACTCCAGTTCTCTGCACTCTCAAGAGCAAGTTGCAAATATCTAATATTTAATAATTGCTATTTTCTGTTCACTCTATTAGCTTTCAATCAGGAAAACTTGGAAACTTGTCATTGATGTTGGACAAAAACTTTTTTGCTCAAAAACCAAAATCTTAAAAACCAACATCACAGAGTTGATCTTGACTCAAAAGTAAGTTACCAATGGTTCTTAAACTTGTCAAGGTGTCTCACTTAAAAAATGGAACTCCCTTAGCGGTGAACTCAATAAATCTTTTGCTATTCTTTGGGTTCACCACTAGTGCGAGAACCTTTTTGTTTTTTTCAATAAGAAGGCATTAATTGTTCCAACTTCTTTCAGATTACCAAAATGAAGTTTAATCAATAATTACCTAATCAAAACCAGTCACTAACACACTTGCAACCCATATCCCAGAAATCCGCACCTCAGAGAAACCAAGAAAGTTTATTACAAAAAAATAAAGATTTAACAACTAAACACAAAGCTCAAATAGATTCAAAGGCACAAACAACTTCAAGACTTATATCACATCGATTAAAAATCAAAATCTGAAGCAATAAATTGCCCAATATGAAAACAAACTTGACCAAGTGCACCAGTATGCAACACAATTACACAAAACCCTACATGCATGCTCATAATTCACAAATTTCTCGGGTATATGCAGTAATATTCCACTCAAAAATCACAACAAAAACTTTACGCACAGAGCAAAACTTAAAAGCAGCAATTGCATGTCTCAGGGTGAAATCGAAACCTGAGCAGAAATTATCGCCGGTGAATTCTTGCTTCCTCCCGGCGATAAAACAAAAACCTGTAATTAATCACAAACACAACCAAAAAAAACCGAAAAATCAAATTACCAAACGGAACTTACTCAACAAATCAACCAAAAATATTCACCTGACTACAACAAAGAAAAGAAAAGAAAAGAAAAGAAAAACAGAAAATGAAGAGAAATTACAAAGAAGAAAAAAACGGACGTTGAGAGAGAGAGAGAAAGAGAGAGAGAGATAGAGGGGGGGAGAGTGTTTTAGGGTTGAATGATCAGCGAGAAAGGATCCGAATGTTGTCGTACCTAAATTTTCGGTGGGAGGTAACACTTGGCACTTGGAAAAGCGTTTGGTTTGTCAAAACTAACAACTCTCCACCCGTCCACCGTCCACCCTCCTCCTGCCTCCTTCATTTAAACATCTTGTCCTTACCTGAAAACAACAAATAACAAAAAAAAAAAAACATTATTATTTACTAATGATTTTTTTTAAATGAATCACAAAAAAGGAAGTTTTCTACTGTACGTTTTCCAGATTGGAAAATTAAAAAAAAAATCTTGAAAATTTCCAACTAGTAAACCATTTTCAAAAATATTTTTTCTTTACTATTTTTAAAATTCTTTATATTTTTTAAAAGTTAATTTCCACCTTGCATTTTTGACTACTTATATATATGCCAAAATCTATCCTTAACTTTAAAAGTTATCTACTCCAAAATCTATTTAACTATATATAGGGGTGTTTGGTTATTGGCTTATCAGCCAAATTTTAGCTTATTTGATCAAGTTTAGCTTTTTTGACCTATCAATAAGCTATTTTGAAGTGTTTGGTAAATGGCTTATTAGCCTTGGCTTATTGGGCCAATAAGCTGAAAATTGAAAAGCTAATGAATGTAGCTTTTTCTATTAGCTTGTTGGGATTAATGAGATATTGACTATTTTGTCCTTTGAAATCAATGGAATTTACTTATAAATGGGTGGTGGGTTTGTTATATTTAAAGGTTGAAATAATACAATACACGCATACTCTTAAATGTCATTTTACATTCAATCAGCTACTAGTAACCAGCTAATTTACCAAACAGTTTTTTTATAACCAGCTAATACAACCAGCTGGTCAAACCAGTTAACGCAAGCAGCCATCAACTACTAGCTAAACCAACCAGCTATCAGCTATAAGCCACCAGCCGTTTACCAAACACCCCCATAGTAAATCAATTTTGTACACAACTTTGGGTGTGTTTGGTTCAAACATTGAAATCAGAAAAGTAATAGATATTAAATACTTCATAATTGTAATAAGTTTGGGTAGAATGAGTTACTTTGTTTGGTAGTAAATAGAAATTGAAATAAAAAGATATAAATAATTAAAATAAATAAATATATACAGACACACACACGTGTGTGTGTGTGTGTATATATATATATATATAAATTCTTTATTTAATGCATAAACAATGATTTTTGTTTAAAATTTATTTTCTCCTTTATTTTTTATTCTATTGTTTAAAAGTAGATGAGTAAAATTGTAATGAGTTTTGAAATTATTGGTTTGAACAAGTCCGCTATAGAATAAAATCAGATTTTTTATTCTTGAACAGATTTACAAATTTATTCTTTTTCCTCTCGTCTTTTGAGAGTTCTCTCTAGGGTTTCCCTTGTTTTCCAGTGTGCTATCTTTGGTTTTTAGTTTCCTCCAGTTTTATTTCTTCTATCTTATGGCGAACATTCCTCCAATGGCTACTATTCTTGAAGATGCGTGTGCGGCGCTAGCTATTGAGGAGGAAAACGACGGCTTGGTTATAGGGCTTGATGTTTCTGATGTTTCCTCTATTGATATTCGTTTTGCTACGGTGGGGCGGGTTGTTGTTGACCGCCCTGTTCGTTTTCCAATTTTCCGGGATGTCATATCTAGTGTGTAGCGTCCTTGACACGGTGTTAGCATCCGTGATATTGGTCAAGGTCGTTTCCTTTTTCAGTTTTATCATGAACAGGATCTCTTTAGGGCTGTTGATGATGGACCATGGTCTTTTGATCAGAATTTGGTTGTTGTTGAACGCATCAAACAAGATGATAATCCGGCGAGAGTGCCATTGGATACTGCTGTGTTCTGGATACAGGTGCACCAACTTCCGGTAGGATTTATTTCTGAAAAAGTGGCGAAGGTTATTGGTGACTATATAGGCACCTTCATATCAGCTGATCCTTCAAATTTTGATGGTATATAGAAAACCTTCTTGAGACTCAGGGTACGAATAAACATCACAAAACCCCTAAAGAAAACCATGAAACTGAAGAAACCAGGAGGGGATTGGTTTTGGGTCTAGTTGAAGTATGAACGGTTACCAAATTTCTGCTATGCTTGTGGAATTATTGGCCACTCTAGTCGATATTGTCCGACTGTTTTTGGAGTGCCGATGGTTGGGGGCGTGCAACTTTTTGGGCCAGAGCTACGTGCCGTAGGCTGTTCGAATCTGTCGCCGGTTAATCGCTGGTTGGTCACAGAGCATTCCAAAGGTCGTGCCGGTGATTCAAACGAGCAACTCTCGGATTGTAACGGCCACAATAATGGATTGCATTCAATGACAGGGAATGATATTATTGCTGTTAATCATGCCTCTCCGTCAAACATGGGGGGTGCTATCAATGCCACCATAAATGACAGTAATGCTGATGCGGATGAGGGGGGAGTGGTTTTTGTAGATTCAAAGCGTCGTCGGGTCGTGGACTTAAATGAAGCTATTACTGGGCCTGGGTTGGATGCAAACCCAAGTATGATGGAGGTCCAATCTGAATCACCTTCTTTTGGGGCGGGTACTGCGATGCAGGCCCGCCAAGCCTTATGAGTCTCTTAGCCTGGAACTGTCGGGGGCTGGGCCCGCCTGCGACAATTCATGTTCTTTCGGACCTAGTCCGTTTACATAGGCCCAAGGTTATTTTTTTATGTGAGACTATGTGCGGTACAACAAAATTAACTGGTTTGCGTACTAAGTTGGGTTATACAAATGCTCTGAGTGTGGACGCGGTGGGAAGAAGCGGTGGGTTAGCTCTTCTTTGCTCTGATGATATAGAGCTACGAATCACTAGGTACTCTCAACGGCATATTGATGCCATCATCCGTTTCATTGTTGGCCTCCCCGAATGGCGGTTCACTGGTTTCTATGGCTACCCCGACCGTTCATAGAGGCATCACTCCTGGGATTTGCTAAGGTACCTCTCTTCCTTATCCTCTCTCCCTTGGGTAGTGATGGGGGATTTCAACGATTTGTTGGATCCTAGTGATAAAATGGGGAGGGTTCCCCATCCTATTCACCTGATTAATGGTTTTCGGGAAGCTATTCGGGATAGTGGATTGTTGAATTTCCCATTTACGGGATGTCAATTCACTTGGGAGCGAGGTAGGGGTTCGGCTGATTGGGTCCGGGAGAAACTAGACCGAATTCTATGTTTAGATAGTTGGCTTGATTTGTACCGGAATGCTAGGGGAGAATCCATTTCATGTGGGGGTAGTGACCACCTTCCCCTTCTTTTACTCCCTGCTTGTAGCCCTCAATCTCAGCCTTCCCGTTGTTTTCGGTTTGAGAATGAGTGGTTGAGAGAAGGGCAGTGTCGGGAAATTGTTAAGGGAGTTTGGAGTGGTAATTCTGATTTGGGTATTTTAGGGAAACTTACTATATGTGGGGAGTCTTTGAAACTTTGGGGTCAGCGGCGAAAACGGGAAACTAGGGGTCTTTTGGAAGCTAGCCGGGGTATAATGGGTAAAACAAGGGATAAGTCTGATGATAGAAGTGTGAGGGACTATCAGCATGCTTAGACAGCCTACCTTCAATTACTAAATGATCAGAATACCTATTGGCAACAAAGGGCGAAACAATTCTGGCTGCGGGAGGGAGATATGAATACTCGTTATTTTCATACCTTAGCTCGCCAACGCCAGCGTAGGAATTCCATACACCATTTGAAAAACTCAGTTGGCATTTGGGTTGAGGGTAGACAGCAGGTGGCGAGTGTGGCTGTTTCTTATTTTTGAGATCTTTTTACTTCTATTCCGGGGGATGTGAACCCAGTCCTTTCGTGTATCCAGGGTAGGGTATCGGCAAACCAAAATAGGGACCTTTTGAGGGTAGTGACGGTGGATGAAGTTCGTTCTGCTCTTTTTTCTATGTACCCTGATAAGTCTCCGGGACCGAATGGTCTAACCTCGGGGTTCTATCAGGAATACTGGGAAATCTTGAAGGAGGAGGTAGTCTCTTTGTGCAATTTTGTGACCTGTCAAGGGGAATTACCTGATGGCCTAAACAGTACTCACATAGCATTGATTCCTAAAGTTAGGCAGCCTGTTTATATGGGGGATTTACGCCCTATTGCCCTATGTAACGTTCTCTATAGAATTCTGGCGAAAGTTTTAGCTACTCGGTTAAAAGGTGTCATAGGAGGGTTAGTTTCGGAGTCTCAAAGTGCTTTTGTGCCAGGTTGCTCTATTGTTGATAATGTTTTGCTAGCTTATGAGGTTGTTCACTTCTTGCATTGTAGTGGTTCAAATTCCCCTGATAAATATGTTGCCCTCAAGCTTGATACGATTAAAGCTTTTGATAGAGTTGAATGGGGTTTTGTTGAGTCTGTCATGTGCCGTATGGGTTTTTCTACTCCTTGGGTCAAAATTATGCACTCTTGTATCACCACTGTTGATTATCATGTTTTTTTCGAAGGGGAAGCTTGGGGTCCTGTCATCCCTATAAGAGGTTTGTGTCAAGGTGATCCTCTATCACCCTATTTGTTCCTTCTAGTTATTGAGGGCTTGAGTAGTATGCTTCGGGTGCAGGAGGAGAGAGGTAGTCTGACGGGGGTTCGTATTGCTCGTCATGCCCCAAGAGTTAGTCACCTATGTTTTGCTGATGACATTATCCTTTTCTTTAGAGCTACCTATAGGGAGGCGGGTACTGTTAATGATGTTTTGCGTCTCTTTAGTGCTGCTACTGGTCAAATTGTAAACTTTGATAAATCTGTTATGAGCTTTGGCGCTAATGTGGATTGGGTAGATAAGGACATTCTTTGTGCTGAGATGGGTGTTCGTCAAACTGGTTTAAGAGGATGTTACTTGGGCTTACCTGGTTTAATTGGGCGTAGGAAGAGAGATGTTTTGGGCTGGATAAAGGATAAAATCAAAGCTAGGATTGGTCATTGGGGAAATCGTTTTATGTCAAGGGCTAGCCGGGAAGTACTTCTAAAAACTGTGTTGCAATCAATTCCAAATTATGCAATGCAGGTTTTTATGTTGCCAAAGGGTCTTTGTGAGGATTTGGAGCGTCTTATGAACTCTTGTTGGTGGGGGTGTGAGGCGAGGGAGGGTAGGAAGGGTATTCGTTGGAAAGGGTGGGTTGACCTTTGTAAACCAAAATCTATGGGTGATATGGGTTTCCGGCGGTTGCACAATATGAATGTAGCCCTTATTGGGAAGCATGGGTGGAGTTTTTTGTCTAGGCCCGAGGCTTTTGTTACACGTGTGTTTAAAGAAAAATATTTCCCATCCACCTCTTTTCTAGAGGCTAAGCTAGGTAGTCGCCCTTCCTATGTGTGGCGTAGTGTGTGGGAGGCTACAAATAGTCTAAGGGATGTGTTTCGTTGGAGACTAGGGACTGGTGATACCATTAAAGAGTGGGAGGACCCTTGGTTACCTGGTGCAACTTTTCCTTTTATTGAAACCCCAAATTACAATTGTCTCCAACATATCACCCCTTATCTCTTATGAACATGGACCAAACCTCTTGGGATGTGGATATTTTGAATGATCTTTTTGGTGAGCGTGATAAAAAGTTAATTCTTAGCCTTCCAATCCCTCTCACTAAACGGCCCGACTGTCTCTTTTGGATTAGAGATATGAATGGGTTATATTCGGTAAGAAGTGCATACAGATTTTTAATGGGAGAGTATTCAGTTGCTCGTTGGAGTGGTTGGACTGTTATGTGGAATTTTTTACTTCCTCCAAAGATTTAATGTTTCTTTTGGAATATGTGTTCATTTACATTGCCTACCCAAGATCTGTTGCAAACTTGTTGCGTCCCATGTGATGGTTTTTGTGCTTTATGTGGCAAGGGGAGGGAGACTACTATCCATGTTTTTGCAGACTGTCCTTTTGCGACTCAGGTTTGGCTTGCGTATGGAATGGTTTGGGGCTGTTCGTCGAGTGTGGATTTATTAGCTTGGTTGAAGGTCAGGTTTGACTCTCTTACAAAATCCGAGCTCACTCATTTTATCACTATCTGTTGGGGCATTTGGAATGCTAGAAACCAGAAAGTTTGGAATATGATTGACACTTCCCCTCAATTAGTTGTGAAGAAATCTCTGGCTTTTTTAAAAACTTGGAAATCTGTTAGACAGCCACCACCTATACCTATTCTGCATGCTTCTAGTTTCAACAGTGAGCGAAAGCAGTGGTTAAAACATGTTTATGCAATTCTGAAATTGAATATTGATGCCTCTGTTCACTGTGCCGCAGATCATATTTGCATGGGTTGGGTTCTTAGAGATCATGATGGTTTTTTGTAGCTGCTCAGGCTATAACAACTCTAGGTCCCACTCCCCCCAGGAAGCTGAAGCTCTTGCGGTTCGTGAGGCTTTAAGTTGGCTTAAGAATAATCATTTGGACAATATTATTGTAGAAACAGATGTGGTTTTGGTTCGAAATCTGCATAAACCAAGTTTATCACCTTTTGGGTTGCTTATGGATGATATTACTGTTTTACTTCCGACTTTTCAGAATGTTAAGTTGTGTCATGTTCGTAGAGATGCCAATGTTGTGGCTCATCTTCTAGCTCGCAATGCTTTTTCTCATTGTACAAGTGTGACTTGGGTAGATTCCGGTCCACTTTTTATCTCTTCTGCTGTATTGCACTACTTGAGTATTAATTGAAAGTTTTTCTACTCTTAAAAAAAATGATTTGAATCTAACAATGTGATAACAAAAATAGATAAACAAACATGATAATATGTTTGAAAATTGATAGTAGAGTGCAAAAATGCCCGACCAAATACACCCTTAATGAGTTTTGTAATTACTAAATGATTTGAATCTAACAATATGATAACAAAAATAGGTAAACAAACGTGACAATGTGTTATGAAAATTGATAGTAGAGTGCAAAAATCTCCGACCAAACACACCTTAATTCACTACTATAATATTAGACATTCTAAAGCAATAGTATAATTAAAACAAAAAGTCTATCTAGCTAACACACATTTGTTGCAAAACAATTAATCACCTAATGTACATACACACACTAAATCACATGATAACAGTCACTCATGTGAAAAATGAAAATAAATCTCAGTTGTCAATTTAAAAAAAATGAATAAATAGAGATTTGGGTTTAGATCGAGAGGAAATGTTTTTTTTTTTTTGGTAAAAAAGAATAAGTTTGAATGAATAAACAAATGTGTATTTGTCTAAAATGATGCTTATTTAGGGTTCTTGACACACACTTACACACATTTAGGCCAAAATGATGCATGTTTAGATTGAAAGATGTTTATTTGGGTTGTATGCATTTGTTATAAAATAATCAACATTATTTTTTTTGAAAGGAAAACAACATTATTTTTTTAAAATATCTTTTTAGGTAAAATATATTTAGAATGTAGTATCTGTTCATACCCCTACTAGGGATCAAACCTGTGACCTCTCAATTGAGAGAATCGCAGTTATGCCGCTTGACCACAAGATCTTTAGCCACATATTGGTTTAGATTAAATAACCATGGCACAAACATGTTTCATTTAAGTCAAAACCTACATCATTTTGGCCTAAATACACATTGATAGATTAGAAAAGCTATACACATTATATTTTGAGATAAATGTACACGATTTATCAATTCAAAGTTTTACTTACAAAAATGTCACTGTTTATTGATGTTATTCATTTCCAGTTTTCATAAAGCGTACTATTTTTACTCTGTACTTTATTGCTATCTTAGAAATCTCATCCTTTTTAAGAATGGTACAATTATGATTTTCTTTTACTTTACTGTTTTTTCAAGAATCTCATCTTTTTTTTGCACAAAAATGATATTCTTCTACTTTATTACTTGACAAGGATCTCTCTCTCTCTCTCTCTCTCTCTCTCTCTTTACTCGTAGAATGGTACAAGAATGATTTTATTTTACTTTATTACTTTGTTAGGAATCTCAACTGTTTTGCAGAATGTACAATAATTGTATTTTTGTTACTATATTGTTTTGTCAAGAATCTCATATGTTTTCTAGAATGTGCAATAATTGTTTTCTTTTACGTTATTATTTTGTCAAGAATCTCATCTTTTTGCCAAAATGTACAATAGTCTCATTTATGAAATTTGGAAAGCTTGGAAAGAAGAACTTGATAGTATGTAGTTGAAAACCTCTGTAGTTTTAGAGAGAGAGAGAGAGAGAGGGAGTATTTGAAAATTTTGATAGCATAAATCGTAAAAGGTAGAAGATAATCCCCTTATATAATGCAATGCAAAAAAGTAGGTAGAATTTTGGTTTTCGAGGAATTTCAACATTAGGGTTAATTCCCCAACCATTAGTACTGAAGCGTCAGAACTTTCCCCCTTGAATCGCGACACATGGACCACTCCTTAAATGCTGATTGACGTGCATTAAAAGCTCGAGTATGAACCGTTAGTTTCCTTTTTGAATCACACCAAACCTTCTTAATAATCCTTCGACACATGTACTACCTTGATAACTCCTTTCAAATATATATAAGTAGATCTTCTTATCATCGTCGATCTGTACAACGTTTGAGATTCTACCACGCAATAAATGCAACCTTTTTGTCTTCTTAATAATAAATGCTCAAAATTACTTCTCTTATCTGTTGTTTGAATCAGTTGGTTCCTCTTCAGACTTCTTGAACTTCAACTAAGACTGATCATTCCAAACTCAATCTTTAGCTCCGAATGCCTTGACTCACACAACGACATTGTAAGAATGTCTGCCAGGCCAGCTGCTTCTCTATACTCATGTACTCCAAAATGATATTCTTCTTTTGATCTTTAAATGATCTTTGATAAAATGATATTTTCTATCAATATGTTTTGTCCTAGAATGAAGAATTGGATTCTAAGTGATAGCAATAACACTTGTGTTATCACATAGAATTTTAACTTCTTTTAGCTTGATCCCATAGTCAATCTCCCGCTGCTTCATCCAAAGCACTTGTGCACAACATGTCCCAACTGTTATATACTTGGCTTCAGCTATTGACGTTGAGATGAAATTATGTTTCTTGCTAAACCATTAGACTAGCCTCCCCCTAGGAATTGGCATGTCCTTGAAGTGTTTTTCCTATCCATATTTCAATTTGCAATCAGAATCTGAATAAGCTGTTAGTTCTAAACCTCCATCCTTTGCATACCAAAGACCAACATCTTGGGTTCCTTTGAGATACTTGAGGATCTTCTTGGCAACTTGAAGGTGGCTATACTTTGGTGAAGCTTGAAACCTCGCACATACACCAACAACAAATGCAATGTTTGGTCTGTTAGTTGTGAGATAACATAAGGATCCCACAATGCCTATGTAAGTTGTTTAATCAACACTCTTTCCATCTAGATCCATGTCTAGCTTGATTGACGTGTTTATTAGAGTCTTCACTAACACTTTTCCATCAACTCCAAATTTCTTGATGAGATCTCTAGTGTACTTGGCTTGATTAATAAAAACCCCATATTCCATATGCTTCATGATAGGTTGATTGTATGTGGTGAGTGTGAAAGTGAAGGAGGTATGAAAGGTGTTAAAACGAAGAGTCATAAACTCCCCGAGTGTCGTATCTCTCGCGGATGACAAATTCGAAAATATACGGCTTTGCTACCTTGGTTTGTTTGAATAATGTTAAGTTGGAGCATGTGGATATTGGTAAGAAGGGAATGTTAAAAAGGGCAAAGGTTGATAAAATAAAGTAGTGAACAAAGGGAAATAAAGACGGATGGGGCTAAGATATCATGGAGATTGGTTCAAAGTGCAAGGTAGAGTGTTGATTTCTATTGAGTCATGATTGAAAGAGCTTGGAACATAGTCTTGAGTGGCGTCACACTCAAGCTCCCAATCCTCAGTCGGTTGGGGAATTTTATCAAACACTTTGTCTACAAGTTCCCTCCGGATCTCATCTTCTCAGATTGAGAGCAGGAGATGTGGGTAGTGGGCTACATCTCTTTGCGATATCTCGCCAAAGAGATGATCCTATACTCTTGGAGAGATCGGGGCCCTCGATCCAACAAGATCATACAAAACATATACACAGATTCAACATTCCCCAAAGAAATCAAACTCATTCATCAAATTAGATCATGAACACCAATCATCCAATCAATCTAGCCCCCATCCTAGGGATTAGCCTCTCATAGGTTTAAACAACATCAAAGCATCAAAATAGAAAAGCATATCTACAAGATCAATATAAAAAGCAAACAACTTTAAGGAAAAAGGAAAGGCAAGAGTATTCCAAGAGAAAACAAATCTTTAATGAAAGAAGTTACCCAAAGATCTTCAAGGCTATGGAGATCTAGTTCTCTTCTCCAAGGAGCTCCTCCTCCTCTCCTAATCCTATCTAAACCTAACCTAAAATGTAGAATAGAAAAATGTGACAAAAGACTCTCTAAACCTAGCTGAAATGTCCCTTAAATACTAAAACATCGCGCAGGTTTTCTGGTGCCGCCCCACGTCTGCCACACGCGTGTGGACTGGCGTGGATGGTTACTGGAATATTTCCACGCCAGCTCACACGCGTGTGAGGCTCGTGCGCGTGGTTTTTCATCTTCGTTTCCTTTTGTTGTTCCCGGTTTGGTCTTCGTGTGCTCCCATGTGGATTAATTCTTCCTTTCAATGATTTATGCTCCTTTTCGGTTGATTTCAACCTTCATTCCTATGGGAATTCTTCAAAATACTCCACACAGAACTCATTTGCAATTTGTTAGTAAAATAGCATGTAAACACGTAATTGCACTCTTTAAGACTTATTTTTAGCAAGAAATCAACTTAATAAGTTATAGATAAATAGGTACTTTTGGCGTCTATCACCACTTGAAGTCTTAAAAAATAATTTAGTTTACCCATCATGAGCGTATCAAATTTACATTGCATGAGTGTTGAGAACTTCTCACACAATTTTGGATTAGCTGATCTAAAATAATGTCATCCACATAGATTTGAACAAATAAGTTATCACCTTCATCCACCAGTCTAAATAAAGTCTTATCAACGGTTTCCTAGGAAAATTCTTTTTCCTTTAAAAAGCTTGATAAAGTATCATACCATGCTCTAGGTGGTGGTTTTAGCCCATATAAAGCTTTATCCAGCTTAAACACTTTATGTTCAGCTGATACATACGATCTTAAACCCTAGTGGTTGTTGTATATATACTTCTTCTTCAAGTAGGACGTTCAAGAATGCGCTCTTTGTTGGTCCCGGTGGTAGCGGTGTGAGTCTAGAAGGGGGGTTGGGGGGTTGAATAGACTCACAAGGGTTTTTAAAACTTTTCGATTATCAAAGATAATCACGCAACGGATAAAAAGGAATATCAAATTTTAGTTGCAAAAGAGTTTTCTTATAAAAAAGGATTAAGTTTGAGTGTGATATGTAATGCAATGCGCAATGAAAATAAAGAGAGAGAGAGAGAGAGATGGATTTTTATAGTGGTTCGGTTGTTAATGAAGCCTACTCCACTCTTCTTCACAACACCTGAAGGTTTGCACTATCTTTTTCCTTAAATAGTACAAAACTCCTTTACAACGTGCTCCCTTGATCACCAAGCCTGGCAGCCACGTTTGATAAGGTTTTTCAACTACTTCAAAGTTTACTCCGCCTCTTTCTACTTCACAAGTAGAGATGGTTGAAAAATGGTTGAGAATGTTTCCCCAACTTGAAATTCTTGTGTTTGAAAGTCTTAATCTTAACGCTAGAGCTTCACAAGATCTCCTTCTTAATCTGGATTAAACTTTGAGCTTTTGAATGACTTTGAACATTGGAAAATAATATTGCTTTCTAGAGAATTTTCGCTTTTTCAACCTTGTTCAAATGAGATGTGACAAGGGTATTTATAGGTGGGAATTTTCAGATCCGTTGGGGGGAATCCAAAATTCAAACCTATTATCCAGTGTGTAATAACCAATGGGTAAAATTTGAGCTTTTCAGAATGTCAGTACCTTTCTAGGCATTTGTTCACTTTTGTGCAAGGACAATTTGTCTTTTGTCTCACAAAAAGGTGACAATCATTAAATGCTTCTCGGGATCATTGCCTAGGATCCAGTTTGACATTCAGATTATACCCATCTTCAAGGCTATAGATAAGACAACTTTCAGAGAATGTCTTAGCCTTGGTTACTCGTGAGAATGATTGACCTTATCATTCTCATCAATCTCCTCGAACCAATCACCTTTTGATTGTTCGGTTTCAAGAATTCAGGCTTTCCATTCTTCGGCCTAGATCTTCAGTCTTCAGTTTTCAGTCTTCAGTCATCAGTCTTCGGCTCGTCAAGTCTTCGTGTCTTCAATCTTCAACACTTTAGTCTTAAATCTTTTACTTGAGAGTTGGTTTAGAAAAACATGTTACTCTTTTAACAGTAAGGATTCGTCTAACTTATTTAGACCGGGACATGGATCCGAATTTTCTAATCTAAAAGACATAAAGAAATGAGGGTCTCATCGGGCCATTAGTATCATCAAAATCAATAACTCGGGGTTCCTAACAATTTCCCCCTTTTTGATGATGCCAACACCTTTTGCTCACACTATTCGACTTCTTTTATCCATAACAGGATTATTATTAATGTGGCCGAATAGTTTGAGATTAACATAACATATCCGAGGAGTAAAACTGCTAGATAAAACACACACACGCTCAGTCCCAAAAATATGTCTTTTATTCAATCAACGTAAAAGTAAACATTACAAAGTATTGAAAGAAAATAAAGTGAGGACTGAAAATAATGTTTTCTCCTCCTTTTCAGTTTTAGCCAGTCTTCTTCTTTTTTCCGCCTCTCCCAGTTTTCAGCTTCTTTGAGTTGAATCATGTCATTGATCTCTTTCCTTGCTTTGACAATATCGAGTCCTTCAATCTTGTATGCATAGCTCTTATGTAGTTTAAGCATTAGATAATTTTGGGTTACTTCACCAAGATTTTCTCCTCGTATGACTCGCCAATTCCACCATTTGATTAGCTCGGGAGCATTCATGCCATCAGAGAAACTTTGTTCAGTTGCTGTCAACACTTGAGCAATAGCATTCATCTTGGTGAGGTTATCAGCAGAAACCTTTATCTTGTTTGCTTCTTCAAGTTCTTTTACCACTTTCTCAAATCTTTATCAAAGATCCTTTCATTTTGATTCTTCAGGTAGTTCATGCTGTCTTTAGGCTTTTTGTCATTCCAAAAGGGTGGAATGTTGCATTCTTGATAGTATTTTCTGGATCCTTCTTTATATGGGACATATTCAATCAACCTTCCATCAACTCCTCGGGTCATATGCTTCTTTTGCTTTTTAGTGCTCGGTCCACCAGAGGGTTTATCCTTTGTTCTCTTTGGTGATGGAGAGGGAGATGAAGTTCTCTTGAGATTTAAGAAATTTTCAAGTTCTCGTGTTTGATCATCATATTCCGGATCATCATCTGCTCGGATGACAATTTCCTTTCCTTTGCAAGTGCTCGGAGGGGTTCCCTTCTTCTTTTTCCCCCTTGTTGGCATCATTGACCTCAATAAGGGTATCAACTTTGTTGCTCAACCGATTAACACACACTTGCAGCTGCTTGAGAGTCCACTCGAACTCTGAAATGTAAGTGCCCATCTGATTCTGGTTACCGGTCACGTACTCAAGCTTGGTACAGGAAAGATCTAATCCTTCCTTTATGAAGATATGCTTCGTGACCAGTTCATGTTGCACCTTTTGAATCTCAGTCAACGAATCCTTCAAGGATTCAAGAGAAATCAGGTTCCCAGAGAATGCATTGTCAATCTTCTATTCGAGGGCAGTGATTCTGGCATCAGTGTTCGATTTTGAAGCCTTCTTCTTTTGCTTTCGTATATCCTTCTTGATCTTGGCCATGGACTCATTTAAAGATTTGAAATGTGCGTCTTGAGTCTTTGCCATTCCCTGAATAGCATGCAAAAGAGAAGTAAAAGCAGAAGAGGTATTGACAATTACCTCTGATGAATCCGAGCTCTTGGATGCTTCGGCTGGGTCCTCATGACTTCCTTTGGAAGGTGTTTCCAAGTTTCCACCTTGAGCCAAGGCAAGTGCATGATTACCAGCCGACTCCATTTGTAAGTCTTCGGATTCCTTTGTCGGAGAAGATGAGTCCTCGGGACTAGCACTACGGGACGCTTCCATGTTTTCATCCTGAGTGAAGTCAGGAAACATCTTTACCTCAACATCCACTAGATTCAGAGAGGAGGTGATCATGTCCTCATCAAAGAAAAGTAAGTCGTCATGATTCACACCACGAGATGCTTCCAGATTATCATCTCAGGCTGAACTCTAACTTAGCATCACTGTGTGTTCCAACTAGGGGTGTAAACAAATCAAATAATTTTGACTCACACAACGACACTGCAAGAATGTCTGCTCTATACTCATGTACTCCAAACTGATATTCCTCTTCTAATCTCTGATAAAATAATATTTGACATCAATATGTTTTGTTATAGAATGAAGAACTAGATTCTAAGTGATAGCAATAGCACTTGTGTTATCACAAAGAATTCTAACTTCTTTCAGCTTGAACCCATAGTCAATCTCCTGTTGCTTAATCCAAAGCACTTGTGCACAACAACTCTGAACTGCTATATATTCGGCTTCAGTTGTTGACGCTGTGATGGAATTCTTCTTCTTGCTAAACCATGAGACTAGCCTCCCCCTTATGAATTAGCATGCCCCTAAAGTGTTTTTCTTATCTACCTTACAACCTGCAATCAGAATATGAATAAGATGTTAGTTCAAAACCTCGCACATACACCAACAACAAATGCAATGCTTGGTCTACTAGTTGTGAGATAACGCAAGGATCCTACAATCCCTATATAAGTTATTTTATCAACACTCTTTCCATCCAGATCCATGTCTAGCTTGATTGACGTGTTCATTGGAATCTTCACTAACACTTTTCCATCAACTCCAAATTTCTTGATGAGATCTCTAGTGTACTTGGCTTGATTAATAAAATCCCATTTTCTATCTCCTTCACCTTCTGGGTTGACAACTTCTCACATAATTTTGGATTAGTTGATCCAAAAATGATGTCATCCACATAGATTTGAACCAATAAGATATCACCTTCATCTTCCAGTTTGAATAAAGTCTTATTAACAGTTTCCTTGGAAAATTATATTACCTTTAGAAAACTTGATAAAGTATCATACCACACTCTAGGTGGTTGCTTTAGCACATATAAAGCTTTTTCCAGCTTAAACACTTTATCTTCAACTGATTTGATCTCAAACCCTGGTGGTTGCTGTACATATATTTATTCTTCAAGTTGACTATTCAAGAATGTGCTCTTATCATTCATATGATAAAATTTGAAGTGCATGTGAGCAACATAGGCTAAGAATATCCTTATTGCTTCTAATCAAGCTACAAGAGCGAAGGTGTCATCAAAATCTATACATTTCTTTTGATAGTAACCCTTAACTACAAGCATAACCTTGTTCATTTCAATGATTCCATCTTCGTTCATCTTATTCCAAGATACCCACTTTGTGCCAATCAGTTGGTCTAGAAACCAGTTCCCAAACCTGATTTTTCTCAAACTAATTCAGCTCTCCGTGCATGGTTTCTATCCAGTTGGAATCCCCTAATGCATTTTCCACTGATTTTGGTTTGAGCTTAGAGATGAAACATGCAAACATTGCTTGAATTATTCTCGCTGACCTGGTATGAACTCCTTCGTGGAAAGTGCCAATGGCTAGCTCAGGTGTGAAAATTCACAAAACCCAATATTCTATAATGACTGATCAATTTTCTGCCTTATCTATACCTTGACAATCATTCACAAATCCTAGATCATGTATTGCTCAGATCATGCATCAGTATATATAATAAATTGCGGAATTAAATGTAGAAATTAAACTAGCACAAATATTGGTTACCCAATTCGATACAATGTGTATCTATATCTAGGAGATGATCATCAGTGCTCCAATCTACTATCTTCAACACTGAAACTACAGAAGATAAAACGATCTCACCCAAGTGACCCTTCACAAGGTATCTACCCAACTGACTAAGGCTATAGTAGATTGCCAATAACGGAGATCCGTGCGTAAGAAGTCCAAATAAGCCCCCTTCTTGGAGAGCCAATCTGTCGATATCCATCTCACTGACTCACTCTACACTGCTCCACTGCTGCATGGTCTTTATGTCTATAGTTTAAGCATCAGTGATTTGCCTTCTCAAGTTCTTCAACTTAGATTTCCATAACTTGTTTCTTGAAAAGACGACGTAGAGAAAATAGATCTTTTTGTGCTTAGGGAGAGATGATTATCTTTCAAGTCAGAACTCGTATATGTTTTGTTGTTAATTCTTGAACCATCTTCCTCCTTTAAATAATCTCTGACTTAGGTAGACACGGTAACCCTTAACTTGAATATCCTCGTAGTTGATTTACCGTTATACCCTTTGAGGTGATCTGATGATGGGGGCTTTCTTGTAATCATACCTCTTTGCATGTAACCGCTCGTCTTAGCTCAACGAAGATAAGTCAGTGAAGTCCAACGAATACTTTCCTGACGCTTTAGCGTAGAGTCTGATCGATCAGGTCTTTACTCTTAATACTTACAGAATCTAAACTTAAAACCAACTAATTTGTCATAATAAATCAGCGAATTACATTAGTGATCTGGTTATCTTCAATGCATTCTCGACCATAATAACTGTTGATCACATCAGGACTGAAATTATACCATTTTCATCTAATAAAGATCTTGTAGAGTTTCTTGGAGGATAGATTATTGATTGCATATGTATGATTGCAATAGAACTCACTCACTAGCAGTTTAGAATAAGGACCTACATCTTCAACCGTAGTCATTAGGCCAACTTCCTGTAACAGATGGACAATGTCGCATACTAAGTTTAACTGGTTTACATCAATGCTTCTCTGAACTATTAGCTCTCGTTTGATCATAGAGGACCACTTCTCCTATGCGGCTTCATTAACCGGCATGGTAGAAATTGAATTGATTCATAGGTGTTAACCTCAGGAGTAACACTTCTCTTTCGAGTAGGTTTGGCATTGTTTCCTTTTGGAACAATTGGTGGAGAAGAAACAGGTTGAATAGACTTTTCTAACAAATTAAAACTTTATAACACGCATGCAACACGATGAATATGCTAAAAATAGCTCAAATAATAAGTATGCAAATTTTGAGTCACATGTGAATGTGGGATCGGAACACACAAACCCAAATAGATAAGTCAACACAGTATGAAAAGGGTTAGTGAGTCAAATATGAAATGTATGTAAAATGCTGTAAAGTAAATAGAGAGAGAGAGAGATTTATAGTGGTTCAGAGGTGGTGTAATCCTCGTAGTCTACTCTTCTCCTTTCACTCCAAGGAGGAATTTCACTATCTCGTTCACCTAGATACAAATAGTGAAACACTAATGCTACACAAGCACTTTCCGAGTGTCTCTGTGACACCCCAACCTTACACAAGCTGAGATAGATAAAACTCAACACAACAGCTGCCTATCTCAACTAACAACATAACATAGCGGAAGCGAATTTAAAACCTAAGGGGCATCATGCCACATCTAGGTAAGATAACACAGCTTAGATGCACAGGCTAACCATAAAACTGAACTATCACTGCATAAACGATAATCCTCAAATCATGTTTCAACAATATTCAACAACTAGTCAAGAGTATATAGAAATCTCAAATGGCACACAGGCCCGAAACCAAAGTCTAAACATCATAAACTAAGTCTAAGCATCCTCATAACGATAGGCTCTAACGCGCTCGCGCTTAGACTTACTCCATACCTGGAAAACACACAAAGAACCATTAGCAAAAGACTGCTAAGCAACCACCATTCACACCCGCAAGGAAGTATAGATATACATAAGCTTGTGAATAGGTTTACACACCCATATAGAATATAAACACCAACAAACTGTTCAATAGTTCAAAACGGATACTCAACAACAATAAACTGAACAAATCATAAACCAAGACTCATCCAAACAAAGCCAACATCCAATAATGAGAGTACAATACAACGAATCCATAAACAAGATACCAACTAAGCCACAACCAAAGAGGAACCAACCAACCATAACGAGAACAACAAGATATCAACCGAATATACACAAGGAACGCATGAATACATAAACCAAGAAAGAACTCAACTCCAACCTCCAAACCCTCATACCAACCATCATACCAAACCAACCACAGTCCGAAGTCAGAAGTCAGAATCCAGAAATCTGGTACGCAGGGGTAATGAACCCAATCACAGGGACCGAAGTCCAAAGTCAGAAGTTAGTAATAGCACAGTCAGTCCACCCATCAACCTCTAAAGATACTCAAGGATCCGCAACCCAAACTCATACTCAACTCAGCCCAAGAACCATCACTCAGAGTGCTCATCTCAGATATGAACACAAACCAACTCCCAGATAACGAAATTAAGGATTCAACCAACCAAATAATAGACTCACATAATAGACTAAGAGGTATGAATAAATACTCCAGAATCAAGGTAACATATCCAATAGAATACTCCAACAAACTCCAGAACAAAGAAGGAAACAAACAACGGATCACTCACCTCCACCAACCACTACCGCCTTACTCTTACAGAAGACCCCAGCGGTTACATTATCCCCCTAGAGTGCCCCGCAAGAGCAATTCCCACACACCGAATCAAACTCAGTTCAGAATACAAAGAAATGTTCCAGAATACACAAATCAGATCATACTACACCAAGATTTCATCTAACAGAGGCCAAATAACATGGAAATCCAAACCAACAAAGCTCATATACGTCAATAGACAAAGGATCAAGACACAAGTCCATGAATCCAACAACCGCAATCAATAATAGGCTAATAATCATGGAAATTTCAGGATTTCCAATCACCAAATAATATCATATAGAATGAGAGTGTAAAAATAGATTTTGATAGACATAGTGGTTACCTTTGAAGCGTATTTAATCCAAAAAGCGTATTAATCCAGAGCAACACCAACTCTAAGCTCGGTTCATAAGCTAGGTCCATAACCACGAACCTGAAGATTAATATAATTATAATATGGTCACTAACTACTAATAGTAACAACGGTATTAACATTCCTAGTTGGTCCATTATAATTATCACCCGGGATCCATGCTTAAAGGCTAATGTAATATGACCATGTGAACCATACTAATCTAATTACTAACTACTACCAAAAACAAGGATATGACTAATAATACTAATCTAAACTTGAGCTATAATATTATAACTAACACTAAAACTATAAGCTTAGCATTAAACCAAAATATTACCTTAAACCAGCATGCTGAAGGATTCAAACCCCTGCCCTCTAACTTAACACCAAAGCGCCACACCACCAGACCAATCTGCCTCTTGTGTTCTGTTGCACAACCATCAAGCTAATACTCCTCAGATGAACTCCCGGCCACCATGACAGAGAACCACTGCTGCTACGCTGCCCGTTCATCGTGCGGAGAAGGGAAGACCGTCCGCTCCCTCCGCTGCTGCCGTTCACCTCCCAGCCTCAACACCCGGTGCCGGTTCGCGTCCGTCGGAGAGGCCGTACCGAGGGATGGCCCGCCGATGCTCTGCTGAGTCACCGCCGAAAAGAACCGAGAGCCCTTCCCACGACGCTTGCTGTGAACGGAAGGGAGACCTCCGTGAGCCTCCACCGCCGGTTCGCGGAGCTGCTACTGTCTAACGGAAGGGGAACCACCGCCGCCTTCATCCGTTGCTACCTTGTTTCGCACACTGAACGGAAAGGAGGAGTCCGTCTTCTACTACCTCTGCCGCCTCCGTCGTCGAGAGACTGCGTACCAGGAAGGGTCGCGGTCGTCGGAGGAAGCCCTCGCCGCCGATGCCTAGCTCGTTGCCGTCGACCATGCAAAGAACCCGTCGAGGAGTTCCTGCCGGACGTCCTTGAGCACGGTGCTGCCTTCACTGCCGAGAGTCGTCACCGCCGAACAGAGGGAGCTGCTTCGTCGTCTTTGCTGGTTACCCGTAGCTCGCCGAGGAAGGAGGCTCGTAGCTTGTTGTTACCCACGGTCATCGCCGGTGCTGCTTGGCCGATGAAGGAGATGGTGACGTTGGAAAAAGGGAGTCGCCGGCCGGTGGTCTATCGAGAAAGAGGCGAGAGAGACAGAGGAGATCGACGACGTAACTTTTCTTTCTTTTGGCTGCTGATCACTCTTAGCCTACCCTAATTGGAGACTTTCCATTTTGGGCTAGGGTTACCAAAATAGAATGAGCTATATTGGGATGGTTGGATCAATTTAGAATGTTGGGTCAACTATTCTTGGCTTTGGATTCAAGACCAATCATGGTCTATACAATCTATATAATTATGGGCTTAGAGTAGTTGGGTCAATTTAAAAGGTTGGGTCACTAACCATAGCTTATAATACATATACATATATATACATAATCATGGGCTTATAATATAATCTTAAGGAAAATATAAATTATGTGGGCTCAATTGTATACTATATATATATATACTATGTCCACAATTAGTAAAACAATGGGTTATATATATATAAAATACATTATTCCCAGCCCATAATAAAATACTTATATTTAAGAAATCATTTTCATAATTATTTAATAGGAAAATAACCCCCTTACTATATTCAAAAGAGTAGTAGGAATTTTCGGGGTGTTACACTCTACCCCCCTTAAAAGGATCTTCGTCCCCGAAGCTAAAAAAAAACGTTTTGGGGACAGAGAGTTAAAACTAGTACGGTAGTACATATAGAGAAAACATTTATATAACATATATGCCCGGTTAGAAAATTTGACCCAACGGGAAGAGAAAGGAGAGGTTTAAGGTTCAAGGTTCAACGACAACGTCGGTTAAGAATAGAATCAAGAGTTATCAAAGTCACAACATAGGAAATAAGGTTGTCACCCTGCACAAGATATTTTCAAGAAGCAAGCAGGAACAATGTTCGAGAGGATGAGAATGATTTCTCAATAAAAAAAAAGGGATGTCAAGTTCTGTAAAGGAAAGAGAAGAACTCGGCTTGAGAAAATCTAGGAACGATATTTGAGAACAACGAAAGAGCTTTCAAATGGTAGGATATTCAGTTATTCAAGGAAAGGAAGGAATTTAGATTCCAAGAGGAGTTAAGAACGAGGTCTTAAAAAGGCAGAGATGATTTCTCAATGATAGGGTATTTATCTTACTCAAAGAAAATGAAAGAATTTAGATGAGGTCTCGGGAGACAGAACGATTTGTCAATGATAAGGTATTCAGCTCTTCAAGGTAAGAAAGAAATTCAATCTTGAAAGGAGATGAGAATAAAATTCAGAATAAACTGAAGGGATGTCTCAACGGAAGGATATGTAATTTCCAGGGGGATGAGAGGAGTTCGGTTTCAAGGGACGATAGCAATGAGGTCTAGAAAGATAGAAAGGATTCTTTAACGATAGGGCACGCACTTCCTCAAAGGAAAAGAGGAATTTAGAACAGGTAGAAGGGGTGTTTCAACAAGAAGGCATTTAGAGTTTCAAGAAACAGAGGAGAATTTAGTTTCCAAGAAGAGACGGGAACAATGATTAGAATAGATAGAAGGGATTTCTCTATGGAGGGATGGTTAGGATTACAAGGAGCAAAGAGGAATTTGGCTTTAAGAAGGATAGGAAGTCTCTCAACTCTAATCAGTTGCTTCGGGTTGACGATTTGATCTTTCACTTAGCTGCTTAGCTACTCCTTATTTCTTTCTTGCCACCGAGGTTCCTTCTTTAAGCTCTTACACAAGGAGTTACTCCCAAGGTGCACCGAATAGGTTACACGAGGTCCATTTCACGGATTTATACACCACTTGCTTATGGCGTTTCTTCTTATCTTCGGGGATCTTAAGCGTCCAAGTTCTTCTTTCTACTTAACTCAGTCTTCTTTGCTTCGAATGCTGCAACCTCTAACTCGTTCCTTTGTGGCCGCTTCAGAGATAGGTAGGACTACCTTAAGGTTCGCGAATCACGACCTCGAGTTATAATTCTTTAGGCTTCATTGTTACTAAACCTAGCTTGCACAAGATTCTTCATTTTTGATCCCGAAGCTTCTACTTGGCGTGCTTTAACTCTTTCTTGTCGTTTCCCTCAAAGCCGAGGGTCTTCGAACTTCTATTGCTTTCTTCGTCTTCTTATCGCACTTCAGCTGCACGAACTTGTTCTTCAAGTCTTGAGGTTGGAGAAAACTTTGTAGACGAGGCTACACGCGCGAAGACGCCATTCCCGAAGAACGTAGATTGCTGCCGTTGACTTCAAGCCGTGAGTAGATTCGTCTTCTTTGACGGGCCGCCTGCTATTCTGATTGCTTAGACGCATACGGAGCTACCCATCGTTTCGCATCAACTAACTACTCATTCCTAATCTAAAGCAGGCTCCTAGGCAATTCTAAAACGAAGCAACGTAACTAAAAGCGATTAAGACTTACCCGGAAGACGCGCCCGCAAGCTGCAAACAATCAAGGTTAACAAAACACAAACAATGTAAACAACAAGGCGTGTCCTCACCGCGATTCCTAGAATTCACACATCCTAGGATTCTCAAACTCCTTAATACCTACTAATCAAGTCCTAGAGTCTCAAAAGTTCAACCCTAGGATCTCTACTCAGACCTCAACACAGGCTCTGATACCAACTGTGACACCCCAACCTTACACAAGCTGAGATAGATAAAACTCAACACAACAGCTGCCTATCTCAACTAACAACATAACATAGCGGAAGCGAATTTAAAACCTAAGGGGCATCATGCCACATCTAGGTAAGATAACACAGCTTAGATGCACAGGCTAACCATAAAACTGAACTATCACTGCATAAACGATAATCCTCAAATCATGTTTCAACAATATTCAACAACTAGTCAAGAGTATATAGAAATCTCAAATGGCACACAGGCCCGAAACCAAAGTCTAAACATCATAAACTAAGTCTAAGCATCCTCATAACGATAGGCTCTAACGCGCTCGCGCTTAGACTTACTCCATACCGGGAAAACACACAAAGAACCATTAGCAAAAGACTGCTAAGCAACCACCATTCACACCCGCAAGGAAGTATAGATATATATAAGCTTGTAAATAGGTTTACACACCCATATAGAATATAAACACCAACAAACTGTTCAATAGTTCAAAACGGATACTCAACAACAATAAACTGAACAAATCATAAACCAAGACTCATCCAAACAAAGCCAACATCCAATAACGAGAGTACAATACAACGAATCCATAAACAAGATACCAACTGAGCCACAACCAAAGAGGAACCAACCAACCATAACGAGAACAACAAGATATCAACCGAATATACACAAGGAACGCATGAATACATAAACCAAGAAAGAACTCAACTCCAACATCTAAACCCTCATACCAACCATCATACCAAACCAACCACAGTCCGAAGTCAGAAGTC
>CM008343.1:21765042-21776993 GCA_002525835.2 Ipomoea batatas
TTTTATATCTTTGAGGAAGTTACTTTTCGCACCCATGAGAGTGTTTAGAGCCAAATAAGTTTATATTCTTGCCTGCTTGCATGATGTTCACCTCTTATTTACATAGGACCTTAGTCAAGGATCTCTCGAAGTGGGAGTGTGCACTCTTTAATTTTAGAAAGATAAAACTAGCGAGGCCCGGAATTGAACTAACCTAGGTAGGGCATGGGGAAAAAGGTGAGCCTAATGGTAAGCTTAATGAGAAAACAAAACCCTTGATCATAAATAGAAAAAGGCATGAGGGGTTGACACGAGGAGAAGTCAAAAAGGCAAAAGGCCAATCACCAAAGAGTTTAAAATTGAGGGAAGCCAATTCGTTGGGTTGTGTCCAAACCATAGTCTTCAGTAAGCAAAAAGCTTTATCTGGACTCGATTGTTCACATAAAAAGATCCCAAGAATTAAGAAAATAGAGCTGAGGTGAGCCGCTTCGCTAGGATTCGAGTAACCCATTGCACTGACCTTCGAAAAAACATAGAGCTCCATGTGAAGTCGGGTGGCTCGATGACGTTATCCTAGGAAGTGAGAAGAAAGAGGGACCGCGCTAAGTCAAAAACAGTGAGTGGTCCATGCCCTACCCTCATTTACATTTACGTTGGGCTTTGGCGTATAAGGATGGAAAGTTGATTAGCTAGTGCACATCGTTCCCACTAGTGGGATCAGCTAGAGGCTCTATTTAAATAGAAGGTGAACCAAAACTTTGGAAATGCATGCTTGCGTATGGTGTGAGAAGTGTGATCCCTTGTTTTAATTGTTTTATCTACGAAAGGTTTTTATTTCCCGAAAATATTTCTTGAGTTGCTGACATCTGACCAAAATCCTTTGTAGATAACACAAATGATTTCCCCCGTTTCAACAGTCTTAGACACCCATTATTTTGACTTGCCAAAAGCTTTGTTTTGCATGAGAGAATATCTCGGAGACTTATGTGCTTAGAGAGTCAAATGTCTTGCTTGAGGACAAGTAAGAAACAAAGTGTGGAAAATTTGATAAGACTCCGAGATACCCTTATTTCAGACACATTTTAAGGTGTTTTATCGCATCTATAGGATCCTTACTTGATAAATTATGTGCGTAAATGTTTGAAAATCACTAACCAATGCACAAAAGCTTTTTTTAGCTTAAAAGAAGTAAAACAGGAGCCCCGGGAGCAAATAGGACCAAAAGATGAGCTTAAAGAGCAATCCAGGCAAGAGCGGAGCCCCGCAGGACCAAACTGGAAGGCCACACGCGTGTGAGCAGGCGTGAAAACTTTCCAAAAGCTTCCCACGCACGCTCACACGCGTGTGAGAGGCGTGGAGACGATAATGCGCGAATTTTAGCTAGGGTTGTCATTTTGGAGACTATTTAAACCCCTTTGATGAATTTCCAGAGGAGGAGTCCAGAAAATTAGTTTTCCTTTTCTTAGTTTTTCCTTTGGAGAACTTTCTCCATCTTTCTTAGTTTTTTAGATTAGATTAAAATCCATTGTAGAAGACAACAAGCTTGGATTGAATATCTTCTTATCTCTAGGTGATCTCTATTTCATTTCTATAATTCTAGCTATCTTGTTCTTGGATTAAATTAGCTTTTGCTTGCATTTCATATTATGAGTAGCTAATTTAGTCTAGGGATTTGGATTGTGTGATTGAATATTGCTTTTTGTGATGATCTTATTTCTATATTTTGGATCTATGAGTTTGTGTTGATGGATTATCTATTCTTATCTTTTGATTGTTGTTTTGTTGAGAACTTGTTTGGATTTGGTTAATCTAGATGAGAGATTGAGCTCTTGACTCTTTCATGTCTTTGATTAGAGTTAGGATTTGAAGCTTGACACAATCAAAGTTTCTATGGACTTCTTAAGAATAGTAGAATAGTGTGTAGCTTAAGTGTTTGATAAAATTCCTCTTAGAACTTTGGATGCTTGAAGGCACTCCTAAGTCAAAGAAGCCTTAGTACTCAAATGGTGGAAAAGGACTAAGACAACACACTCTTGAATAGACAATATCCTAGCAATCCTAATCCATGACCTTAGACACTCCACTATGCAATATTCATGAACACTATGCAATCCCTACCCCTTTTACATATTCACAAAATCACTTTTACTTTACTACTCTCTTGCACTCAAAACCGACCAATGAACTACTCTCACTCACAAATCCATCCTTCACCACACTCGAATCCAATGCATAATTCAATCAAGTAAACTCCCGAACGTTTGTCACACCTCCACTCGGGGAGTCACAGACTTTCCGTTTTATCATAAATATCTTTTGACAAATCAACCCACACAATACCGCTTCTTCAAAATGGCGCCGTTGCCGGGGAGGGCAATAGGTTGTCATATGTTTTTGTTTACTTTGATTGCATGAATGTTAGATTTGAGAAATGTTAATCCATTCCATTTAATTTTGTTTTATTTTTACTTGTTTTTGCTACTAACCCAATTGACTACTTCTAGTCAATTGTGGAAATTTTCGTTTCATTGATAATTTTACTAGGTGAATGCACACGCGAGCAAAAGGAAATCAAGGTTTACTACCCTACATTCCTGAAATTAATAGAGCAACTAGAAGGAAAAATACCCAAGGATCACTAATGGCTTCATCAAGCGCAACAAGAAATCCATAAAGAAGAGGCACAACAATACCAAATCCACCCCCAGTTCCAATTAATCCACAAGTACCGATTAACCATGAAGAACCAATCATTGAAGAACCACAAGCTAACAGAGCAAACAACCAAGAGAACAATCGTGACGAGGAATATTATGGAAATCCTCATGAACCACAAAGATCAATTGTAGATTACATGACTCCGGATTTTAACATGCACAACTCGATCTATGTACCGCCACTGGAGAATGTCAACTTTCATGTGCATCCAACTATTCTCACACTAGTTCAGAACAGTCAATATTCCGGATTACCATCTGAAGATCCCAACGCACACATCACAAGGTTTATACGAGCATGTGGGATGTACAGACAAGAAGGCATTAGCGAGGAAATAGTTCGACTCAAATTATTCCCATTTTCAGTTATAGGAGAGGCAGCACGATGGTTGGAAAGCCAAGACGACAATCAATTCAAAACGTGGCAACAGCCTAACCGACGTCGTATATAAAATATACGACGTCGGTTTTAGCCTAACCGACGTCGTATATAATATAAAAAATTTTAATTTTTTAAATATATCATACGACGTCGGTATACGACATCGGTTCTCTTTTGAACCGACGTCGTATAGTATTTATTTTTAAAATTTTTTAAAAATTATATACGACGTCGGTTCGCTGTCGAACCGACGTCATATGCTTTTCGTAATTTTTAAAAACTTTTTAACGTCGGTTGTTAATGAAAATCGACGTCGTATCCCTTTTTAAAAAAAATTATAAATATAAATAATTTTTTAACGTCGGTTTTGTAAAAAACCGACGTTATTTCTGCGACGTTGAAAGTGTTTTTTGTAGTAGTGAGGTTGAAGTTGGCAAGGCTCGAGGTCTTCACCCAACTTTCGTTGTAATGAATCTCTCTCCTAAACTAGCAATCAATTGTGGCCATCAAATAATAACAAGTAGAATTCAATCCCCAATTCAACATAAACCCTAGGTGAATGATTCAATCCCTTTATGCAATAATCACAAATTGAACATCAAGATTAGCAATAGATCCCTAATCTAAACCCATAATCGAACTACTCAATCATTATTAAAGTAAACAAAACAAAGCAAGAATTAAATATTGAAATCATAGCAACGAATTGAATCTAAAGAATACAAGAATAAAAGAAAGAACTTTACTGATAATCCGTAAATTAACCTATAAATATGCTTTAAATGTACTAATTTCTAAGTGTATGTTAGGTGTTTGTGCAATAACAAAGCATATTTCAGGTGTCTATGGCTCAAGGATTGGAAACCGGGACCCAAGCATGTTGAAGAGTTAAATGAGGGTGAATCAAGATGATTTCAAGGCAAAATGGTGCAAAAATGAATGGCCAAAATCATAACAAAGTTCAACGGAGCAACGGAGCAACGAAGCAAGGAGTTAAGTCAAGCCGCACCACCGTGAGGTTTTCAAGCTGCTGGTCACACCAGCAGAGTGACATCCTTGACAATATTCTGATTAGTGTCAAGTTGCTGGTCACGGTGTGATCAGTAGCTTGACGACCACTGATCAGAATGTGGTCACGGGAGTCACGGTGGAGGAGGTCACTCCGTGACCTCCACAGTGACCACCGTGACCACTTTGCTGATTTCAGTGGTCACTCTGCTGGTCACGCCGTGACCAGCAGAGTGACTACTGAAATCCGCAAGGTTGTGGCTTGGTCACGATGGTGGTCACACCGTGACCAACATCGTGACCAAGCAAATTGATGGCGGTTTTTTGGCGCAATTTCATTAGTATAAATAGGGTTAGAGTTTATTTTGAACTTATGTTTTAAATTTTCTAAGTCTTCCTTAGGGTTTCTCTCCACAAACACTTTAGAACATAAACCATTTGTAATTCCATTACTTTTGAAGAAGATTGATGAAGAATCTTCCATTGTATTACACATTAAACTTCAATTTCAGATTTGCTTTTTACAAATTCAATCAAGTAAGATTTTCAATCAAGTAAGATTTTCAATCTCTTATATTTGCAATTCTTAATTTCCTTTTGTCTTTAAATTCATCACTTATTATTCTAATTGTTTTTATTTTCCTATTCTATTATGAGTAGTTAAATCCTTTAGGGATTTAAATTGAATTGCCTTGTATGAATGCCTACATGAACTAAATTGTTTAATCTAGGTTTTTCATTGCTTTTATAATGAATGTGATTGTGGAATTAGGAATTTTGTTTTGACACTTGCTTGGTTAGGATCCAACCTTTCAAGAGTTTTATGGAATTGGTCTTTCACTTATGAGAATAGGGATTCACCATGGCCAATTCTTCCCACATTTCTAACTTGCCCTTGAGAAAGGGAAGTTGGAAGGGATTATGCACACAAGGTGTTTGACGAAATACCTCACCTGGTCTAATTGCTATGAGAATCGAATTAGAACTTTGGTGGTAGCCAATGTCCACGAGAGTGGCATTGGCATTAACGTGATTCCCTCACTTCATATATAGTTGAGTATTGTTTAGCCTAGAATCTTAGAGCATTAAAGAAGCATTTGTACATGGTTATTTGATTTAAATCCTATTCTTTATCATTGTTTAGTACTTTAATCAATTACTTGTTTTATCTTGATCTCATGCAATCACATACATCATTTTGGTTAGCTTTCAAAAACTTGATGAACTCGTGTTTAATCCCTTGCTACTCGAATCCCTCCTAACCATTCCTAGAGAACAACACTCACTAATTAAACCACTAAAAATACAACTTTCATTTACTAACAATCTCGAATAGTAATTCCAATCCAAACCACGATTCCAAGCTTGCAAAACGAATTCAAATATGTAAATCTGCGTTGTTCTATGCTATGGAAAACTCTAAAGAGAAGAAAAAATGTGCTGAACTAAACTAGGGCTCGAAATACCCCAAAAAGCAGCAAAAAGCGTCATTAAATACTGGACAGCAACAGGGACACGGGCAGCCTCACGGTCTTGATCGGGGCAGTGAGGTGCAGTGCCCCGCTGCTGTCCGCGACGGGACTCACAGGCACCCTCACGGCCGTGAGGTGCCTTCTCCGTTTGCTTTCTGACTTCTTTCGTGCTTCGCTGCTCCTTTCCGTCATTGGGTAGATTCCTATGCTTCCGAAACTTGTCCAAGATGTCCAAAAATCCTTCTTTTGCTCCTTGTTCGTGAATAAACTAAGCTTAAGCAAATGTAAACACACAAACGAGTCTCAAATTCACCAAGGTATAGAAAATAAGCAACAAAACCAACTAAATTCTGGGGCAAATAATAGTATAAAATCAGATGTATCAATAAACACCTAATAATCTAACCCAAATAAATGACTACTCACTCATTTGCAAGGTAAACATAGCAACTTCAAGTAAAGAAATCATAAATGAACAATAAATGTAAAGAAGAGAGGAGATGAAGAAATAAACCACTTTGGTATAAAATGAAGGAAAATAGTTGTTGAGATCCACTCCAGATCTTCAATACAATGCTCCAAAATGATTAAGTTGTATAGATCTAAGCTAGGCTAGGCTATTTTAATTTGCTATAAGGAAATGAAAGAGAACTAGTCTAAGCTATCTAGGGTTCTAACTTCGGCACAAAATGCATAAAATAAACCTTTATACTGTGCAGAGTTCGCGACAAACAGCCACCCACACGGCCGTGTACATGGCCGTGTAGTCGGACAGAGCTTGCGTCGGGGCAAACGGCCACTCACACGGCCTAACCTTTATGTGATTCAAACTTAAGAGAAATCAGTAAATTAAAGATGCTATGGCTATTTTTTAATGAACTGAAATCAAATCACATTGGCAAGGAATAATAAAAAAAAAAATATTTTAACAAACAGATTATACCAAATCGTGATGGGAAAATCCAAATATATGATATTTAAGGGGACTAGTGGCACAAGATGTTCTTAAGTCATGGCCATAAACTAGTATGTCTCCTCAATTCATATGCACTCTATGTATAACTGTTTGGTGGTATAAACCTAAAATTGATGGGTATATACCAAAATTGCATGGGTCACCTATGATTAAAGCTTAAATGGGTGAACTAAATCAATGGACCGAATGTGCTTAAATTCAGGCACTACCGTAACTAAAGTTTATGCATAAGTCCAACATAATTAGGAACAAATATAATTCCATCCTAAATTTATGCATTGCTAAAGGCATAAAAATATATTGCATAATTTAAAACAAAATATTATGCGCTTGACAAATTAATATGCACAAAATTAGGCATTTAACTCATATATTTTAAACAAATTACATAACTTAAGACAATTTTTAATATGAGCTTTCAAAGCATAAACTTAATATTCAAACTCTAATGAGTCCAAACCAAAGAGACCCAAAGTAAAGTAATAAATATATACTTTGAAATTTCAAACTTTAAACTCATTAAAATGTTTTAATACATCAAGATCAAATTTATAAGAAATATACCGAATTTACAAATTACAACAATATCTAACCAAAAAATATATTGTCATTTGTAAATCAAAATCTCACAAACCTTAATCGCATAATTAATCCTAATATTATGCACTTAATGTGATCAAATTCATGAAACAATCTAAAGAGTATGAACCAACTATAATATACGAATTTACACTAAATATTCATTATTCATACTTAACCAAATATGGGCATAACGAACTAAAATCACAATTCAAAGAACTTAAAGAATTATGGAATTAGTGGCAATAGCCAGTTCCTTTAGCAAATATGTTTTTCCAAAATTACTAAATTGATTCTTCATAACGCAATTATCATTAGTGACAAATTGCAAATAATCCAAAAGGCAATAGCCATAATAATATTATCACATTAAATAGGAGACTAAACTACAAATATGAAAAAAAAAATAGTTAAAACCACTAACTGTAGAAACATTCTCGGATAAAATTTTGAAACTTAATAAAATTTAAACTCCGAAACATGCCAAGAACATAATAATGACCAAAATATTTGTGTTATCTAGGGAGAATTTTGACTGGATGCCCACAAATTTTTACTCTCGAAATATCTTTGAGGAAGTTACTTTTCGCACTCATGAGAGTGTTTAGAGCCAAATAAGTTTATATTCTTGCCTGCGTGCATGATGTTCACCTCTTATTTACGTAGGACCTTAGTCAAGGATCTCTCGAAGTGGGAGTGTGCACTCTTTAATTTTAGAAAGATAAAACTAGCGAGGCCCGGAATTGAACTAACCTAGGTAGGGCATGGGGCAAAAGGTGAGCCTAATGGTAAGCTTAATGAGAAAACAAAACCCTTGATCATAAATAGAAAAAGGCATGAGGGGTTGACACGAGGAGAAGTCGAAAAGGCAAAAGGCCAATCACCAAAGAGTTTAAAATTGAGGGAAGCCAATTCGTTGGGTTGTGTCCATACCATAGTCTTCGGTAAGCAAAAAGCTTTATCTGGAGTCGATTTTTCACATAAAAAGATCCCAAGAATTGAGAAAATAGAGTTGAGGTGAGCCGCTTCGCTAGGATTCAAGTAACCCATTGCACTGACCTTCGAAAAAACATGGAGCTCCATGTGAAGTCGGGTGGCTCGATGACGTTATCCTAGGAAGTGAGAAGAAAGAGGGACCGCGCTAAGCCAAAAACGGTGAGTGGTCCATGCCCTACCCTCATTTACATTTACGTTGGGCTTTGGCGTATAAGGATGGAAAGTTGATTAGCTAGTGCACATTGTTCCCACTAGTGGGATCGGCTAGAGGCCCTATTTAAATAGAAGGTGAACCAAAACTTTGGAAATGCATGCTTGCGTATGGTGCGAGAAGTGTGATCCCTTGTTTTAATTGTTTTAATTGTTCGAATATTTAATATTAAAATTAAAATTCAAACAAATTAAAACTTAATAATTTGTTCAAAATTGAATAATAATTTAATTATGAATTTAATACGGGAAAAAAACTAAAGGGTATTAATATTTGAAAACAAGCAATTACCATACATTTACCATTGCCATAAATAATATACAAATTAATTAAGGGGTAATATTAATATGGCAATATTAAACCAAATAATTACCACTTACCAAAATTAATATGTATAATATTACTATATATTTACCATTTGCCAAAAATATATAATATTAATTGAGGTCATATTAATATGTTAATATTAAACCTAATATAATTACCATACCACTTTAACATATAATTATAAAATAATGCAAATAAATATATGTGGCAAATAAAAAAAAGATAATTGCATTTAACTTAAAATGGGAAATCAGCGTACCAACTCCGTCTTCTGCGTACGTCAACCAGACCTAACGTCGATGAAGAAGGGAAGGGGCGCCGATCTTCCGTGCGCGTTGTTCGCTTGTGCCCTGTCGCCGTCGTCGCACCATCGTCACCATGAACCAACGCCACACCAATGGCCCCGCAGCAATGCCAAAGGTCGTTGTCATCCTCGCCCTCAGCCGTCACCATGATCGCACCCTCAGCCGTGTCGCCTGAAGCTAGAGAAACAACGACAGCCAAGCCAGCGACGATCGCCGTCTGCCACGACGTTGACCGTCGTCCACCGCCCGCAGCGCCCAATGGTGCTGGCTGGAGCTACCGTCGCCCGACCTCTCATTGTAGCGCCCAAGCCACCATCGTCACCACTCCCGTCGTCTCCATAGCCGCCGAGCCGAACCGAGCAGAATCGCAGAGGAAAACAAAGAACAAGCCGGGCAGATCGATGAGGCAGTGTTTGTCGCCTACAACGATCCGAGTAGCGCCGATCGAAGCGTCCTCCGTCACTGTCGCCGCCGGGCATCCTCTGCCATCTCGCCTCAACCTCCGAAAGCTCGCCTTTGTTGCTGTCGTCAAACGGAGACGGTAACCGGCGACCAAATCCGGCCATAAGTCGTCTTCCTTGCAGGCTTGGCTTAATAGACGATGGCGACAGAGGGAAACAAGGTTTTTTTTTTAATAACTCGACTGCCGGAAAAGAAAAAAAAAAAAAAGAAGACAATTTCGCGAAAAAAAAATTAGAATTTCTTAATGCCGAAAATATTTTCCAACAGCCTAGAAAACAAACTTTTAATAACAATACACATATGTGATAAGAGCAAAAGATACCACTTTTATAAGGTTACTCTTGGATCGTTTAGTATACAAGTTAAGACTTTTATGAATGGTTTAGTCTTAAAATACCTTAAAATGCTTTATATGGTCTTAGTACCCATTCCACACATCGTGAATTGTTTTGTAGGTTAGAAGGGGAATAAAGAAGGAAAATAGCGTTAGTTTGGAGAGGAAACCCGAAGACCTTAAGAGGTGAATTCAAAAGGACCGGAGAAGAATGAGAAAAGATCAAATTTGGCAAAGAAACAGAGCCTGGACGCTAGGCTGGACGCGCGTTCAGTGTCCCCAGTTCGAGAGTTAAGAGAGGTCTCTGATGGACGCCCGAGTGGACGCCCGCGTCCACCCCGCGTCCATCAGAGGCCGAATCAAGATCAGAGAGCGCGAAATCGGACGCGGCCATGGACGCCCGCGTCCGACCCGCGTCCATTAGAAGCTGATGGAGAATCAGAGAGCTGAAAATCGGACGCCGGGTGGACGCGAGGCATCCACCCCGCGTCCGAACACACGCCGAAGCATAAAAAGAATATCGTCTACTGGACGCGAGGCCGGACGCGCGTCCTGCCCGCGTCTAGCGGACTGGGCAGTACGGGTTTGACGCGATTTTGGGTTAAAAAGCCAAGTTTTATACTTTGTTATTGATTCCGGATCGGAGATCCATCACACTTCAGTTTTAGATCACTTTAGAATATATCACTCTCTAGGATTAGCCTAGAGAGATTTCTCCAAATTCACTCCACATTGCAATTCATAGGCTTAGATTAGAATTAGAGAAGAATTCCATTGGTGAAAGATTGTGATCTACATTGAAGTTCAAGTTCAAAGTTCAATTTCAAGCTAAGTCTTCATTTTAATTTCTTGTCATTACTTTTGCCTTTTGCTATTTCAATTCCAAGTATGATTAGATAGATCTTTGTGGATTTGGATTGAGCACTTTGTATGGATATTCTTGAGCTTTGAATAGATCAATTAGGTTTTGCAATTGCTTGATTATGAGTTTTATTGTGTGACTGGTGATCCACTTTGACTCTTGTGTAGGGGTGATCAACCTATATGGGAGGTGTTTGGAGAAGGAATCTCATCTCCGAGAGTAGAGTTACTCCTTAGACTAGCCTAGCACACATTTTCCTCTCACCTTTGAGAAAAGGGAGAGTGGAAGTCAAGAGGCACACAATGTGTTTGACAAAATGTCTCTTTTAGCCTAGTGATCATGAGAATGACATTACGGTCTAGGAGAGAGTCCATTGACCACGAGAGTGGCAATGGTGCTTGTGACCTTGTCTCATTTTCATTATCTAAGTGTTGCTAGCCTAATATCTTAGGAAATCAAGGATACCTATATGAGTTGCAAGATCCAAATCCTCCTTTCCAATTGATTGTTTCCAACGTTTTTTTCCTTATTTTCATGATGTTTCATGCGCATTTCTTACTATGTTTGGGTTAGGTTTCAAACACTAAACACTCTTGTGCTTAATCCCCTTACCGCTCAAATTCCCTCCTTGCCATCCTTTGAGAACGATACTCGGGAACTTCTTCCCGTTTTAACACCTACTTCTTTCCATCCACCGCGAAAACTACATTCATCAATATGCACATAATGTTTTCCTCAATTATATAATAGCGTATAGAACATATGCAAATATTATCGCAAATTAAAGAACTAGGCAGAGATTATTTGACACTGATACCAAATGTAAGTCTTAATTTATTACATAATACCATAATATGCAATAAACAGGATCGTACTAACCTCTAACCGTATCTCTTAATCGTATAGCATGGACTGCTCCTAGTAGCGGAAACGGAACACCTCTTGAACGGTAGGCCCTCAACCATCTTTGGCTCATACTTGTCTCAGAACCCTAGATGGTGTACAGGTATAATCTGAGTAGTATGAGTACCGTGTCTTTAGGTACTATATGATTGTCTATCCTGCATCCGACAAATTATACCGTGCACCACGGTGCACATAGCAATGTGCACCACATACGTAAACGACGTCGTTTTGAGCATTGTAAACTAACCGCCTGTTTTTTTGGAAATGACGTTTCCCGTTTCGACCGATCTCTGTATTTATGTTAATATTATGTGTATTTAAGGCAATCATTCTGTATATTCTAGGCAACCGTTCTGTGTATTCGATGTAACTGTGTTAGGAACATTATGTAATAGGTTTTGATGATACCAAATGTAAATCAGAATCCCCTAAGTC
>CM008343.1:21925983-21941595 GCA_002525835.2 Ipomoea batatas
AATCCCCTGAATTCAATGAACTAGACAGGAAATTAGTGGAAGGCTAGACTTGTTGCTCAACCATTGATAACTTGAGTTTAAGCCATAAAAACAGTACCGGTCCATCCTCTTTAAGTATTTAATGCATGCAATGTCTACATTCCTTGCATGGTGCAGGAGTGCACCGGTCCATCCTCTTTTCAAGATGTTGGTAATTTAACCCTACTCTTTAGTTAACTATAACATTCCTATACAAAATAGTCTGTCATTGTTCAATAACTATGACACTTTTAAATGAATCTCCAACTCCCTTCATCCCCTGTGTACATGTTTTTCATTGGAAGAATGAAATCACAAATTCTTTGCACATTTCCTTAAATCATACATGGTGATCCTGTAAAAATTTTGTTTATACTATGATCTTTATTGTTTATTGCCCATGAATAATATTTGGTGTTGGTTTGGTCTTACTTACAGAATGGGTTCGTATTTAGTTATTTGAACAATAGATGCACATTTTATTTACTTGGGAGTTATCTGACTAGATGTTAATGCTGTTTGTGGTCAGTGTATATGGTATTAGTTGGAACTGCAAACTCTTACCAGCTTGGAATTACTATAATTGTTGAAACTGCTTTGAGAATGGACATATTGTTTCCTTGAGGCTGATCATAAATGTTCTGGAGGATCATACTAAATTATTAGGTCAATGAAGAAATGAACTGCTTCTGCTCACTAAAGGATAAGCAAATTTTTCCTTAATATTGCAGTATTAGTAACAATAGACTTGCAATTGCTGGTAACCATTCTAGGATGAAGTGATGAACCTTGACTAGGGAAACTAACATGGTTTTTATGCTTAAGCGTCTATTGTAAGTTCATTTCTGTTTTCATTTCTGTTTACTAGGGATATCAATTGGGCTAGCCCATTTGGTTTCAGGCTAGCCCTATTGGGTTGTTGGGCTTATCGGTTTGGGCTTCATTTTTTTTTTTGTCGGGTTTAAAATTTAAAATTCTTGGCCCTAACCCTAAAACTCAGGTTGTTGGGCTTATTGGGCGGGCTCAACTAAAACTTTTGACATTTTCAAATTAAAATTCTAAACTTTCAATTTAATAAATTAGCGGATTTACACTAATAAATATAAACTTATACATCATTCAATCAATATAAACCTCCATTTCTAAATTCCAACTAAAAATAATTAATATATTTATATTATGTAATAATTACACTAAGTTTTGTATTTTTCATTATTTATTTTCATAAAAAATATTTTATTTTGTAATATATTTATTAATATTTTATTTACAAATTTAATTAAAAAAATACTAAATATAAGCTTACATATAAACTCCATGTAAGTTTTGTTCAGCATCATTTATGAAACAAAGAATATTCCTTAAGTTGCTCGGGCTATTGAGCTAGCTGTTTGGGCCATCAGGCTTACTGGGCTGTGTCTTTACGTGCTAAATTTTTCTGGCCCTAATCCTAAAACTTTTTGGTCTTTGGGCTAGCCCATTGATTTGGGACTAAGATTGACATCCTAGAGACTCTTAGCATATTAGGTTGTTCACCTAAAAGTCTAAAACTGAGCTCTTTAGAAAATAATCCAATTTTCTAGTTTCCTTCCCATTACTTGACCCATGTTATGTCCTTTCCCATTTTCCAAAATGAACTATTGATTTTTTTATTTTTTATTTTTTTTAAATAAATGGATATGATTCCTAAGTAACTTGGATACCATTTTGGCTTCTTGAGTGGCCTGCTCCTATGTAGTGATTCTTAATTTAATTTTATCTTGTATTGTACTTTGAGTAACCCCTTTGTTATGAACTAATGTCTTTGTACTTTGTTGTGTTAGTTCTTTATATAGCTTTTCCAGTCTGCAGAATGCCTTTGTTTATGGTGCTTTATTTTCTAAAGTTGTTAATCTAGTATTTTATGTTATGCTGTGTAGACAGAAAAAGTTGATTTGGAGAATACAGTGGTTGATGAGAGCCAAAGGCAAATCAATGGGGCTGGACCATCTGTTAGATTGAGGCAGGACAAATACAGTGGTATGCCTGAATCAGCTATGTTTTTGTACTTGTATTTTATGTCATACATCTTCTGTACTTCAAAATTATCTGATAAATTATAAAGTCGATCTGTAAGTTCGGCTTGGTCTCTTTGACCTATTAGAATTGGGTGATATATTTTATTGGCACTGCAAAAAATATTTGGAAATTTTCTCCTGTTTGTACTTAATACCAAATTCTATGTTTATACTTTGATATCTTTGGATGCCTTCTTCAGAAGCTAGTGTGAGCGACTCAGAAGATGACAACGAAAGGGTTGATGCTGCAGAGGAAGACACAGATGAAGAAGAGAACACCTTCTTTGATACCAGGGATTTTCTGTCGTCAAGTTCTTTTAAAAGCAATGGTTCTGATTGTCGGACATCCTCATTTTCTTCAGAAGATGACGATCTATATGCTTTTGCATCAGACGAGAGTGTTGACCCTATTATTAGGTCTGCTTCAACTAAGTTTCCTTATATCAAGCGTCGGAAGAAATTGCCAGATCCTGTTGAGAAAGAGAAAGGAGTGAGTCTATGGTCAATGATTAAAGACAATATTGGGAAGGACTTGACAAAAGTTTGCCTGCCTGTCTACTTTAACGAACCTCTTTCTTCGCTGCAAAAGAGTTTTGAAGACTTGGAATATTCATATCTTGTGGATCGTGCTTATGAATGGGGCAAAAGAGTAAGGAAATGAGATTCCGCTTCTTTTTGAATACTCGTTACTTTAAAAACTCATCTGATCTATATGTTCAACTCATTTATAATCTAATGTTTGTGCCATTTTGCTACCAACTTCAGATGATTTAAGTGAACTGTTCTTAGTTGGCTGCTTTTTGTGAGGATGCTTATTCAAAGGAATTAAATAGATGTTCATGGTTTTATGAAATTTCTATACTATTTGACTTATTGAGGTTTTTGGTTAGCTATGTAAAACGTAGAATATGAGGAAAACATATTAATCCTTATTGGGAGTGAAAAGGGGATTTACATTAGAAGAATGAGAACAAGATCTTTTGGTGAATTTCAATTTGTTTTTCATTCAAGTTCCTTTGGCACTAAATAATATCAAATAATTATTAAAGTATAATGCATGATCATGTTTCTTCTTGAAGTATAGAATTTATACAAGATTAAAAACAAAGAAAGTTGGTGCAATTTTAAGATTAAAGCTAGTAATGTATATTATCAAAATTCCAGTGAAAAGTCATAAATGCTTACTCTGTGCTTGATCCAAAAATAAGGTTATGTCAATTGTGGGAAGCATTCTATCATTAAAAGCTTAACATAGACTGATCAATTGTTATCCTCTCTTTATGTAGCATTTTGTACCAACCAGTTCAAAGTGAAAATTTAATTTCTTGCCACACTGAAACATCTCTAGTACTTAATTCCTAGATATTCTTTATTTGTTTAAAGTACTTGAATTTTATTTGGTTATGCTTTTGGTACTAACAAATAGGTAAATAGTATTGGACTTTACTTGTCTGTTGCTTAGTGTGACAATAAACTTTTATGAGATGCTAGTCTTATAAAAAAAATAACAATTATAATAATAATAACAATTATTATATAAAGTGGTCTTGAAGAGTTATAGCTTCAGAAACTAGGCATTTTCTCTCAAGAAATGATATAAAGAAGTTACATTTTGGTTTCTTTCTTGACAGTAGTGAAGTCGTACTTATACTGCAAATATCATTTTGAAAATTTGCCACACAAATGGAAAGAAAAATACTCTCATGGTATCAAAATAGATGTGTCATATTGTATAGTCAAAATGAATGATCTTTGCCAAATTGGTAATGATCGTGCAAATATCTTTGAGGGTAAAACCTTTAAATAGAATCCTTTGAATGTTTATACAATTTACTTTTACCTTTTTCCTCCAACTCCTCTTTTGACATTATCATTTGTTAAATTGATTTCAAACATGATTAAATTTCCCCTTAATGTCTGTCTGTAAAGTGGCTCAAGAAAATAGAAGTGTGCATCAGTTTGTGTCTCATATTGGCAATTACTTGATACAGTTGCCAAGGTTGAGGGGCATGCTGAGCCAGTATTCTTCTGGTCTTGTCCTTGAGGAAATTCCTTCGACCCTAAATTTCTTAGTAGTGTCTGTTTCCTAACTAGTAAGTGAGATTACACTTTCTATTTCTTAATACATCCACTGGAGTACTCCAAAGGTTCCAACCCTGCTTGTTGCCCCTTAGTATGCAATATGCTATGATTTTAAACTTTACTTTGGGTGTCAAAATAAAGCATTGACATGCTTGTCATTGTATCCCAAAATGGGAATACCTTGTGATTATCTAGTATTCATGTTTTTTCACTTGATATGGCTTATTTATTTATTAACATCATAAGACCCTGCATTGGCACAACTTGTGCACTTGACTTTTTCAGTGCCTAATCATTTGTTGTGTTTTCTGGTAGGGTAACAGCCTCCTGAGGATTCTGAATGTAGCAGCATTTGCTGTATCTGCATATGCCTCTACAGAAGGAAGAATTTGCAAGCCATTCAATCCATTATTAGGGGAAACTTATGAGGCTGACTATCCAGATAAAGGTGTCCGATTTTTCTCAGAGAAGGTGACTTTATTGCTTAAACTAATGCTGTTTATGCCTTCAATTTATACATTTGGATGATTCATCTTAAAGTTCATTCTTCTGTTCTTAAATCATGATATAGTTGCAGGTAATAGATGACGATTAATCATAATTATTATAGAGAAGTAAGATTTTTATTGATAAGGATTAAGGAGAGAAATTGCATTTTAGAGAACACCTTCAATTAACTGGTTATAACTCATTTGATTGGTCTTTAAAATCACAAAGTGACTATTATATGCTTTAAAAGTTTCCCAAAAATTTTCTACCATTTTATCTCAGTCCAATCAAGTTCCATGTGATTCTAGTTCAACTACTTGTTCATTTCTGTTGGGGTCTCCAAGTTAGTGTGTTAGACCAGTTTTCAAATGTTGGTATTTCAGTGTTGATTTCAAGTTGGGAGGACCCCACCTTTGCATGCTTCTTGGGTGGAATTCAACTTGTCGCAATATCCACCAATATTGTGTCTCTTTCATTTTAATCATATTATTACCTTATTATCATAATCATTAACCTTACAGTTGCAACTTCTTTGTCCATCTGTTGATGGGCTTACCTTTGAATTACATTGGATCATTCCTTGAACTGAATTTTGTTCAATCATTCAGCTGATTCTGATTTTATCTAATTTGTATGCAGCTTGAATTTGTTGTCCATGTATTTTCATTGCCATCATAAAATGCCATTTTAAGTATATTAATATTTATAAGATATTAGAGGTCTTGCATTATTATTATTTTTTTTTAGAGAAAAAAGCTCAATAGTCAATACCATGAGGTTGTTAGGAATATGCCTCAATATGGGAATAATAAATTGCAATAGAACTTTCCTTACTCTCAGGTGCACTTATTTTTAGCAATGATTCTTAGATGGGCAATAACCTGCAACTTTATTCCCATGCATTTATGATGTCCTTGTCACAGGTCTAGAGATGAAGGTGTTGTTTCATTTTCCTTATTAGTTGTACACTTATACATTGAATATGCTTCTCACTTAGCAATGGTTCTGTTTTGGTTCAGGTAAGCCATCACCCTATGATTATAGCATGCCATTGTGAGGGTACAGGGTGGAAGTTTTGGGGTGATAGCAATTTGAAAAGCAAATTTTGGGGTCGCTCAATCCAGCTGGATCCTGTTGGTGTTTTAACTCTAGAATTTGATGATGGAGAAGTTTTCCAATGGAGCAAGGTAATTTAGATGGTTGATTGAGTCTTCCCATCTTTGTCATATTCACATTTTTGACTTCTGAACAACCCTGCTAATGCTACAGGTAACGACATCCATATATAATTTAATTCTAGGAAAACTATATTGTGATCACTATGGGACGATGCGTATCCAAGGGAATCGCAACTACTCATGTAAATTGAAATTTAAGGAGCAGTCTATTATAGATCGGAATCCCCATCAGGTGCCTCTCACACACTCTCTCTCCCTCTCTCGTTCTCACTCAAACTCACAGTTTAGGTTCATGGTGTTTACTATTATGTGGAATTGTTATGCAAACTTCTAGAATGATGTGTAAGATCAGCTGACCATCCATTTATTATTTTAGTTTTGCTGATAATGAAATAGAGATTGAAAGATTACTGTGGCTTATTGACTTTTCAAGTTGAATGCTTATATTAGTTTTACTCGTCTACTGTAGTTAAGGGAAATATGCAGGAAATGCTAGGGTGAAGGGAGGTGGCTTATTGGGTTTTCAAGTTGAATGCTTAAAGTAGTTTTACTCGTGCAGGTACAGGGAATTGTCCAAGATAAGAGTGGGAAGACAGTAGCTACTTTATTTGGGAAATGGGATGAGAGCATGTTCTATGTGAATGGAGATTGCACCAGAGGAAATTCATTTGACTCTCTTTCAGAAGCTCATTTGCTTTGGAAACGGAGCAAGCCTCCTAAAGACCCAACTAGATATAATTTGACACGATTTGCCCTTACTTTGAATGAGCTCACCCCTGGTCTGAAGGTGTGTATTCATCTTTTGGTAACCTTATCTGTCTTCCATTGGAATCCTTTGGTGGTAATGCCACCCATCCAATCTCTGTGATGTTGATGTTCAGATTTATCTGCTCTGCTGAATCCTTTCGTTTTGCTCAGATACAACTAGCAGCATAGAAGGTTTATTTTGAGTTTCATAGACTTCACACAGCGTATATGCTATAATTAATTCCTTCTGTTAAGCTATTGTAAACTGATGCATAAATGTATACATGCATATTGTGCTTATACATCCAGATTATATGTTTCAAGTGTTCAGTGTCCAGTGTCCCTGAGGGTCAGTTAAAACTAATTTTGACCATTTGTTGTGGCATACTAAATTTGAAGTTTCTGAAATTTTTGATTATTCAGACAAGCAATCCTTTCTATGTATTTTCTTATAATTTGAGTTTTCAAAATTTTGATTATCTTAAAACTAAAGTCAAAATTTGGTCAAATTGACATGGAAAACAGTCAGCAAGTAACAATCTGCTTGGAGGAGTGAGTTATAGTGTAACATATTATATTGTATTTTTTTGTTGACGGCTTTAATTAATATTTTTATGCTTTGTTTCAAACAAATACAACCAAAGATCTTTACAACTGTTCTGTGTATAATTGGAAACACTGAAAGAAAAAGATGAAGTAGAACAAGTATTTGGCCCTAATAGACTCTATCCTCTCTGCAATGTACAATTTGAAACCACAACATGAATTATACTTGTATCTAAAACCTCGTGAGTGCTTAAGGCATAACCTTGATAGTGGTTTCTCAAGTTCTCCTTTCCACTTTCTTGATCTATAATTTAAGAGATTGACTTCAGCTTGGGTCATTGACAGGAAAAGTTGCCACCAACAGATTCTCGGCTAAGGCCTGACCAGAGATGCTTGGAAAATGGAGAGTATGAAAAGGCAAACTCAGAAAAACTGCGACTGGAGCAGCGGCAACGGCAGGTACAATCTGAACTTATCAATGGATTAGAGCATACATAGTTGAGGATCCCTGTTGCGAGATGTTATTACTATCAGATATGCTCTTCCTTAGTTCCTTTCACCTTGAAATTCTTATTTCAATTTTTGTGGTGTGATCTTATATAACATCAACCCCGTCCTAACTTTGAGTTCATTTTGGGAAATATCTTCTTTTCAATTTTTGAGCTAAAATAAAAGGAAACTGAGAATAGCTCCTTAACTGTCTTTATTGAAATATTCCAAGTTTTGACAATTTTATGCCTTGAGATCTAAATATTTGTTTCTTCCACAAAAGTATACTTGGGAAAAAAACACTGATATAAAATACTTTTATTTAATGTACTCTGAACAATTAATTAAATCCTATAGCTTCATCCTTGCCCTCAAATAAAAAGCGCTCTCTTTCATTTACCATTTATTTCAACATAGGAAATGAGGTATTGTTGGGGAAATCAACCTACAAGAACCATTGAATTTATTATAGAGGACAGTTGTATTTTTAAGGAACATACCAAAATAGAAAGGATAGTATTATGGGGCAAAGGGGGAGAGTACTATGTTATGCTAGAAGAGTAATTGAATAGTTGGTCCAAATTTCTGCTTTATGCTTCTATGTGGTGGATAATCTGTCTTGCAAGTAGAATACTGCATCTGTTATATATCATAAAAATATACTGTACTTGTGGAATGCAGGCTCGTAGAATGCAAGAACGAGGTTGGAGGCCACAGTGGTTTACTAAGGAGAAAGGTAGTGATGTGTATCGGTACATAGGTGGTTATTGGGAAGCAAGGGAGCAAAGGAAGTGGGATTCATGTCCGGATATTTTTGGTCAAATCCCATCTGACCAGATGTTGGACTGAGTAAGGTTGAACCTATCCTATCCATTTTTTTGTTTGCTTATTTTTCTTCACACCATTTTTACTGAATTTCCCTATTATCGGGAGAAACAGTATGGGTAAATTACAGGGATTAAAGTGTTAAGATAATAAAGGGGCATTCTTTCACTTTGTCTATTATTCTTTCACTTGCTCACAACATTTATGACCCTCAAATTAGTGGGCAATACCAAAACTATGGAACTTTTGTTTTATTGTGTTGCCAAAGTTTGTATACCAGCATAATCACTGCAATATAGAATTTTTCTTTTGTATTTTTGCTAGCTACCACACGAATTACTAAATTGATCTTGACTTGCCCAGTTAGCTTTGTCAATTCCTGTAAGTGTTTAAATTGTGTGAAATTAGTTATACATTCTATTACAGTGATGTTTAGAATAATAATAATAATAGTAGTAGTAGTAGTAGTAGTAGTAGTATTCACAGACAAAAGAAAAAAAAAATCAACCTTACATTTATATTTCAATTTGAGGTTTTTTTTTTTTTTTTTGGTCAATTTGAGTATAAGTAGGCAAAATTTGGTTATTACATATTCTGATATTCTGATATTATTGTTCTTCCATGTGGTTATATGATCTTTGAACTTGGTGGTACGAAATAGAGTTGTCTATTTGCAAAGATTTAACGATTCAGAAGTAAATATAAAAAAAATGTGGTGATATTTTTGTAAATAACTTGATCTGTTTCTGTAATTTTGTTGACAAATCTATTAAATTAAATTCAAAGAAATAATAAAATAAAATCTTATATAGTAAAAGGTGAATTATGAAAAAATTGAACCATAAAGTTTAAAACGTGAATTTTGAGTACAATTAATTTTTATATTTAGCGCAATTAGCGTTAGGTACATTTGATTTAACATTGTTGTTTGGTTTACTTTATATTGTTGTTAAGTACACTCTTAAAGCAAATAATAAATACTAAAGTATAATTTTAAATAAATATAAAAAGAATTAAATCTAAACAAATAAAATAAAATCAAAATTATAATAAATTATAAATTGTAAAAGGTAGACAATTTCACGCCTAAATGTATTAGGAACGGCTAAGTAGTTCTATTGTGCTATTACTTATACTTAAAGTTTAAGTTAACTCCATTGTGTTATTACTTAGACTTAAAGTTTAAATTAAAATTTATTCCATTTTTTGTCATAAATTTATAGGTATTAGTTTACTTTTATTTTATTATTTTTTCGAAACATTCCCGTTTTGTCCTAGAATTATTTTGTCATGTATCTTAACTCACCAAAGCGATACTTATCATCCTTCTAATAGTTTAAAATATCCAAATTAACATATAACTTCATATCCATTGTTGGCTCATCTAAATACATATCTTGTAATAAAAAAAAAATACATATCTTAAGTAGATTTACCATTTTGCATATTACCTTGAATATTGAAATCATCATATACATCAATAAGAATTTTAAAAATATTAGAATAAGAATTAAGAAAGTAACTCAAAAAATCACACAAAGATTAAATACTTACATAAAAGTCATCACTTGCTTCCTTTGCTACAACACTTTCATATGGACTAGTAGTTACAGTCGAATTAGTAGTTTAAATGTAGCTTTATATGCTTCAAAGAGCATATACAACTTACTTTCACTTTTATTTGTAAGTTTTTTTATTCAACCTTTTGTAACGAAACTCTGAAAGTTTAAATTTCGTTGGAAAAAGTATCAAATAGGCCACTGAACTTGTCGCTTTTGTGCAATTGGACCATTGAACTTAAAAAGTGTGCAATTCAACCATCAAACAAGCAAAATTTGTGCAATTGGACCATTTTTACAAAAATTTTATGGTAAAATCCAATTATATTATTAACATATATGTATTAAGAGTGACATTTTCTTCTACCATACTAGTTGGGAGTCAATATTGAAATGTTTTTAACTCAAATTGAATTAAAAATTTTTGTAAAAATGGTCCAATTACACAAATTTTACTTGTTAGATGGTTGAATTGCACACTTTTTAAGTTCAATGGCCCAATTGCACAAAAGCGACAAGTTCAGTGGCCTATTTGACACTTTTTTCAATTTCGTTCTTGGATCAAAGACTGCCCCCATTGCTAGAATAACACTACATTGCTCCCAATATTTGTCTAACTTGATACGCATTCTACAAGCCATCTTTCTAGTCATCAAATCTTCACTCTCCATATTTCTTGTCAATAAATATTCAATTTTTCAAACTTGTCGGAAATATAAGTTAGATGTGGGATAAGTTGAACTGGAAAACAATTTGATTATTTCATTAAAAGGCATTAAGAAGTCACAAATCTTTTATGTTCTAACCCACTCTTCATGTGGAGGAGAATGCTTATAATTTGTATCAAGTAATTGAAGACTACTAAAAGCATGATAGCACTATCAAACATTTTATATGTAGAATTCTATCTAGTAGGCACATCTAAAGATAAATCAAGTTTAAGTTGAATACTTACTTTTTCAACACAATTTTCAAACACTTTCATTCTTCCATCCGATGCTTTAATATACCTCACACTCTCCCGATTTTTGTACAAAAGAATCACCAATTACTTTCAACCCATCTTGTACAATAAGATTCAAGATATGTGCAGAACATCTAACATGGAAAAATTCACCATTACATAATAAATTATTTTGTAAATAAAGTTGTCCCCTTAAGATGTTTTGCATACTATCATTAGCAAAAGCATTATCCAAAGTAATAGAAAAAAAAAATCTCTATACCCTAATCTTTCAAACAAACAATAAACTTTTTAGCTAACTCACAGCCGGCATGCGGGGGAGGCATAACATAAAATGCTAATATTTTATTATTTAACTTCCAATTATTATCAATATAATGGGCAATCAAACAAATGTATCCCTCATTTGTGCATGTCATCCAAATATCTGAAGTCAAACAAATTCTACTAGATATTCTTGACAACACATTCTTCAATTTGCCTTTTTTTCTCTCATAAAAATGTAAGCATATGCTACAGTTGTATTTCTACTTATGAACTTGTAATCATAATACAAATACTTATGAAACTCTCAGCCCAAGTATACTCCACCCAAGAATATGAAGATCATGATAAATTATGACCATACTAGTCAGTCATCTCATAAACTTTATTATGATCAATTTTTTAGCACGCAACTTCCCTTCATGGTCAATAAGCATACTACCTATATCATGATATTGAGGCTCTTGCTTACAAATGTTTATATGACGATTTAAAGTTGATGCTTCATACTTGTGTGACCTAATAGTATATTCCCTATGACAATACTTGCATTTAACATTTTCTTTTTCATCACTTGCCGTTTTTTCAAATATTATAAAGTGATTTCATACATATTTTTTTTTTTACCACCTTCTTGGCTTTCATTTAAATCTCCAAGTTACGAATGTTGTGTTGCTTCGGTGTCATTTATCATAGGCTTCTGGGATCTTCATGGTTTCAATTTTGCTCTCTTTAGCAAACAAGCTTGGAGACTAACCATTGATCCTAACTCACTTGTCTCTAAAGTTTTCAAAGCGAGATACTTCCCAAACTCGTCCTTTCTTGAAGCTAGATTAGGTGCTAATCCGTCCTTTATTTGGAGTAGCATGATGGCTACACAAGACATCATATGCAAACATTCAAGGTGGAGGATAGGAAATGGCATGCATACTAGTATTTTGGGAGATAATTGGCTGCCCGACAACAACAACCCAAAGGTTGTGTCCTTCCCATACCCTTTCATAGAAAATGCTAAGGTGGTGGATCTTATTGATCTTACTTCCAATGACTAAGACGAGCCCATTATTTGGTATATCTTCATTGCCAGAGATGCGAATTTTATATTGAAGATACCCCTTCCCAATCAACAGGTGTAAGACAATGTTATATGGGGTCCATACGAGAATGGAAAGTTCACAGTTAAAAATTGCTATAAGGCCATCGGTGGTGATATGGGGGAAGAAGATATCAAGAAGTGGAGCATATTATGGCATTGCAAGATTCCTCCAAAGGTCAAAATGTTCTTATGGCAGGCATGTCATTCTTGTATACCCACCAAGGATAATTTGAGGCAAAAACAAGTTGACTGCAATGCAAATTGTAGTCTCTACAGCAATGTCAAGGAGTTTATCCTACATCTTCTTGTTGAATGTGATTACGCCAAGTCCTGCTGGAATTATCTACATTTTCACTCTCTTCTATATAGCGTGGACAACTTCCAGATATGGTTGAGCAATGATTTGGACATTCTATCTATTGACATATTTTGTACTCTATCTATGGTATGCTGAAATCTTTGGAACTTAAGGAACAATATTGTCTGGAAGAATCAAACCATAGAGTTGACTGATAATATGATAATCAGGACACAGAACTTCTACTCAGCCTGGAAAACAACGACTATAGACGATCTCCATAATAAAAAAAAAATTGTTGTGCCGAAGGATCATTGGTACAAGTCGCAGCATGGATTCATGAAGCTGAATGTAGATGCAACTATAAATGATGAGGAAGGCTGCATGGGCCCATGGGGTTTGGTTGTGTTTTAAGAAATGATCAAGGGCAATTTGTGGCAGCTAGGCGAGCTCACTAGAGAGGCTTGTTTACATCCAAAGAGGCAGAAGCAAAGGCCATACATGAATCTCTAACATGGCTCAAATCTATTACAGTTGGCAACATCATAATTGAGACTGACTCCCAACAAGTTGTTAGCAGCTACAATTCAAGGAATGGAGAGTCTTCTTTTCATTTTTTTTTTGAAAACCAATCTTCTTTTCATTTAATCTTAGCAGATATTAAAAACTTAATGAGTTTGTTTGGTCATTGTAGTTTAATTTTTATTAAGCGATCCGCGAATCAGGCAACACATCTATTAGCTAGGCAGTCTTTTTTTTTTTATCTAATTGCTCAGATTCACAAATCCTCCCCTATCATTTGTAACACCCTTTGTTTGGATTTGAATTAATGCATTTGCTTTGGTTTTCAAAAAAAATTGGGGAACTCACAGTTATCATTTCTCTAATATTTGGGCAGAAAATGTAATTAATGCAAACCTGAAGTCCTTCTCACTCAAACTTATTCGACATCACCTCACCCCGCCCCATCAATCCATCATCCTTTTATTTGTGCTTTTTTCAATTTCTTTGTTTGTATTCTGTATTTCTCTCTCTTCTTCCTTCTCTCTTCTCTCTCTCTTGTGTCATTCCTCATATTTAAGGGTTCTACTGTGATTGTCACGGAACCTTATCTCACTCTATATATAGTATATGTACATATTTGTGTTTTTTGTTTGAGAGAGGAACACTTAGAGACGAATATTGCAAGAAATAAGAAGGAAAAAGCTGCCGGAAATGCTACTGGAGCTGAAACAGGGCTTTGTGGGGCTCCGTTTCCGGAGATAATTGAGAGATTGTGCCCCAATTTCCGCCGCCGTAGACCTTCACTACAACCCTTGTCTCCGCCGTAGCGAATGCCTCAGGGTTTGGTGTGTCCAAACTCGATGATGTTAATGGAGGGCAGCGAAATGCCCGCTGCGAAAAAGGAAAATTCGGAAGAGAAAGAGACGGGAGAAGAAGGGAAGGTATTTGAAGTCACGACGACGACTCCTAGGTCTGTTATTATCATCCCCAGGATCAAATCTCACGCCACAACTCGTAGAGTCACTCCCACCACTACCGCCGCGGTCGAAAAGCGCCTCTCCAACGGCGATCTGTACATTGGGGACTTCTCCGGCAACGTGCCTCACGGATCCGGGAAGTACTTGTGGGCGGATGGGTGCATGTACGAAGGGGAATGGAAGAGAGGGAAAGCATCTGGGAAAGGAAAGTTCTCCTGGCCGTCCGGGGCGACTTTCGAGGGCGAATTCAAGTCGGGTCGGATGGACGGAAAGGGCACATTCATCGGGTCGGACGGGGATATGTACAAGGGGTCATGGCTGGCGGATCGGAAACACGGGTACGGACAAAAGCGGTATTGCAATGGGGATTATTACGAGGGGCATTGGAAGAGGAACTTGCAAGATGGGCAAGGGAGGTATGTGTGGCAAAACGGGAATGAATATGCTGGGGAGTGGAAGAATGGGGTTATTCACGGAAGGGGAATTTTGATTTGGGCCAATGGGAATCGATACGATGGGAGTTGGGACAATGGGGTTCCCAAAGGCCATGGGGTTTTCACTTGGCCGGATGGGAGTTGCTACATAGGCTGCTGGTGTAAAGATGACAAAAACCCTAATCACACTCAAGTCTTGAATGGCACTTTTTACCCTGCACGTAATAGTAGAACAAGTTCTTGCAATATTAAAAACGACTTTCACAAGTTTAGTTTTAAAGATGAGGGCTTTGAGGCTATATTTGGGCATAAGTTAGCTGCTCCATTAATGGGGAATGAGAATTGTGGAGTGGTAGTGAATGATGGGAAGACGAGATCCTCCATGGACGGAGGAAGGAGGAGCTTGACAGAGAGAAATTTGCCCAGGATTTGCATCTGGGAATCTGATGGCGAGGCCGGGGATATTACTTGTGACATTATTGACACCGTAGAGGCCTCTATGTTTTACCGGGATAGGTTTGAGTTTGACCGGGATGGGATCAGGCAGTTTAGGAGAAATCCTTGTTTTAATGGGGAAGCAAAGAAGCCAGGGCAAACAATATCAAAGGGGCATAAGAACTACGAGTTGATGCTCAATCTCCAGTTGGGCATTAGGTAAGTTTTACAGGTTGAATTGTTCCTGATGGTTCTTGTCTTAAGCCTTTTCTGGCTATTTCATTACTTAGAGCTAGCTTGGTGGTAAATTTGTGTAGGTTTTCTGTTGGAAAGCATGCTTCGGTATTGAGAGACCTTAAACACAGTGATTTTGATCCAAAGGAGAAGTTCTGGACTAGGTTTCCGCCAGAAGGGTCTAAAATTACACCCCCGCACCAATCTGTAGACTTCCGGTGGAAGGATTATTGTCCAATAGTGTTTAGGTATTGATTTTATTGTGATTTTGATTGACCATTTTCATGGAGGCAGATTAAATTTTGCTGAATTCTCTATCATCATGATTATTTGTTCATTCACACCATTGTAATTTTTTGATAATAAATTGATGCCATAATTCAATTTGGTTGTCAACCAATGAAGATTCTATATGG